>JAWWEO010008519.1:0-36024 GCA_035582975.1 Ormyrus labotus
CCCGATAAAATTTTATCGGATTCTATGAGGTTTCTGCTCCTTTTTATCGGTATTTATGAGGTCTTTGCAATAGGGAAAAAAAAAAGCAGATAGGATATTTTCTCAAATTGTCCGGTGTCATTTTTATGTATTTAAAACATTTTTCTGAAATATGTAACAATTGTTTAATACATCACAAATTTAAGTTTGTAACTTAATTTTTTATTTTGCATTAATAAATATTTAAAAAATAAACAATTAATATTTAATTTAAGAAAATCTAAAATTGGGCAAAAAGTAGTTCTTGCATTAGTTGTATGAATTTTTTTTTTATATAATTGCAGATATTTTAAACTTTTTAACAAATGTAATATTTTATTTTTAGTACTGTTTATTCAATAAACTAAATAGATAAGCTTTTAATACATTGAGGCTGATAATAATTGATCGCTGATGAGGCTTTTAGCTTCTTGCAACACTAATAAATAAATTTTATTTAAAAAAAAGTAAACTAAAATTTGATAGAAATTAACGTTAGAACAGGTTCACGCATTAACACATTGGTTTATCAAAATCAATATTAGATCAGTCAGATTGGAGCTTAGCTTCAAAAATAGATTGACAGTTTTTGTTCTTTACATCTTCGTTAAATAA
This sequence comes from Ormyrus labotus, assembly GCA_035582975.1. Lineage (NCBI taxonomy): Eukaryota > Metazoa > Arthropoda > Insecta > Hymenoptera > Ormyridae > Ormyrus > Ormyrus labotus. Next base: position 634 of record JAWWEO010008519.1, read on the forward strand.
CACTGATTTAGTCTTACTTTCAGTTAATATTTATATATATATATATATATATATATTTTATACTTAATGTTTTTTATTTTGAATGTAGTCAACCCTCTTATACGATTGCATTTTTAAATTCTAGACATCTATAATGGCAGAATTACAAAGCAGATTCATTCAAGTTACTGAATTTGTAACACATCCTCCCGTTTTTAAATGGATATTAACAGAATGTGATTTAATACTACGCGGGCTTCCATTCAAAGTTTACAAATCTGAAGAATTTACATTGTTAGACACAAATAACAAATACTTTGCAACATTAGAATTTAAAGAGTGTTCAAGTAATTTAAAAATTCACATAGCTGCTAACGAACAGCCAATTACACTATTAATAACAGCATGTTTAATTGGAAACCACAATAAAAAATATGAATTCAAGGGAGTAACAGGTTACTTAGATAAAGAGGATTATACGCAAACATTTTTTTTACCTACTTTACAAAATTTGTTTTCTGAAAATATAATTGTAAATGACAGCTTAACTATTTTGTGTGAAATGTATGATGAAAAAGTATCTCAGTTTCAAACAAATATTCCGCTTGCTGCAAATGCTTTATTTTCATTTAATCAGAAGCTCGAACAAAATTTTAAGACACTTTATGAATCAAAAAAATTGTGCGATGTGTTATTTAAGATAGGCAATGCACATTTTGAGGCACACACACTTATACTTAAGGCTATTAGCCCATATTTTTTAGCAATGTTTGGTAATAACGGTATGAAGGAACAAAATGAACGTGTAGTTGATTTGACGGACGATACGGACATCACCGAAGAAATATTTCAAAACTTTTTAGATTATGTCTATGGCGTAAAAACTGTGGAGGAACTCGAAGATTCTGTAACACAGCTTCTTATTTTAGCTGATAAATTTCATATAATGCACTTAAGAAACGCATGCGAATCGTTTTTATGTAATTCGATCAATGAAAATAATGTTCTTTTTAATCTTAAACTCTCAATTAAATATGATTTTAAAACTTTAAAGAAAGCATGTGCGTTTTTTGCAAAGCATTGTAAAAAAATACAAAAAGATTCAAAGGAATTTCAAGAATTGTTTAAAGAACATTGTGATTTATACGAAGAATTTCTTGATGATTTTGTCGTTTGTCTAGATAGATCGTTATCTTCAAAATCTGAAGCAACAATGTTTTGTCAAACAACTGATCATAATATTCAACATTCTTCTTTCATCTGGACGTTACGAAATTGCGATTTAATTTTTAGCCAAATTTCCCAGAAATACTACAAATCACAAGAATTTACATTAAAGAGTAAACAAAAATTTAATTTATCAATTGATTTTGATTGTTTACAGAAACAGGTGTATAACAACTACAATGGCAAATATTTTAGAAATGTAAATAGTACGTTAATGTTTCATTTAAATACAGCCAATAGGTCCATTAGTACTGTGGTAAATATATCGATCATTGACATGAATTACAAAAAATGGTTAACCAAAGTTGATGTAATTCCGGCCAACGACACGAACACTGGCGATCAGGACTTAGTTTTTTTAATGCCACCAATCAATGTTAATTCCGACAATAAAGAATATAATGATTTGTATTTCAGAATGTTTATAGAGAATAATAATATAAACATCTTATGTGAAGTAGAAGAAGTAAGAACAATTATTGAAGTAGAAAAGATTATTGATTTGAAAGTAGACAGTGAAAAGAAAATAACAACTGAAATATTTAGATCGTTATATGAAAATAAAAAACTTTGTGACGTCACATTTATTTTCGGATCTGAAATGTTTTATGCGCATTCGTTGATATTGGCTAGCGTTAGTCGATATTTTTTGGAAATATTACCGAAAAATGGAGTGAAACACGAATTTCAGATAGTAGTGAATTTTTCAGATGATTCTGACGTTGTAACTGACGAGGTATTCCGTGGTTTCTTAGATTACATATATGGCTTAAAATGCATCACCCAGCTAGAAAATATTGCCGTGGGGCTTTTACTTCTTGCCCAAAAATATGCCGTGGAAGATTTAAAAGATTCCTGTGAAAAATTTTGCAGCACAACTGTTAATACAGAAAACTTTATTTCGCGGCTTCAATTCGCACGCAAAAATAACTTAAAGCTCTTGAACGATGCATGCGTATTATTTATTAAAATAAATTTTGATGAGGTAAAACATTCTGAAGACTTTAAAAAAGTACTCGGTGACAAAAATTTGTTTGAATTCTTAGAATTAAGTGAAGAAGTACGAAAAGATGCTTAACAGTTTTCGTTTGTTTACGCTGATTGTAGTTTTAAGTATTAATTAATGTAATCATTCATTTGTGAATTTATTTTACTGAAAAAGAAAGTGTTCTTCGTATTTGATAGTATATAAGTTCGTGGTAATTGCCATGGAAATAAGTAAAAAAAAGTATTTTTAATTCAAGACAATATATTAATATGTATTTATCTTTTTCTACGTTATATTTATCTACGTTGTATTAAAAAAATAAAAAAGCCTTCAAAATTTAATATTGTCTCTTACATTTATTTATAGTTTTTAATAATATTTTCAATTACTGTAAATTGCTGTAAGTATGATAATTCGATATAATTAATTTTTTTACGATATGACAAAAATGCATTAAAAATAATCTAAATTTTTAATAATAATACATATTTTACAAAACGGATATATTTATAATTACGATTGATTAATTCATTTTTCATTATAAATTTATTTATAAGCAATATTAGTCTAAATATCTTCTAAATTTTCAATAATTTGGTTTATAATTTTTAAAACGAAAAATTAAACTAAAGTTCTTTACTTAATTGACACATAATTATATTTAAATAAAAATTTTTGAATAATTTTATTAATACTATCCATTTTATTATACTATAATTTTATTACACATTTTTATTGTTAATTAATCACTACAGCAAATGACAACAATTGATAAATTTAACGAGTTCGGAATTTTAAAACAGAAATGTTTTAAAATCGTCAATATTATTAATTTTGTAACATGTACACAGTTCATCTCAACAATAAAAAATGCTTACAACTAGTTTATTGTAACATAAACTAAGACCTTTCCTTTTTCAATGTGATTCGAGATGAAAAGTATTTCTTAACATGTAGTTAATTATTAATTACAAAAGGTAATACCTGCACAAAAGAAAAAACAACTGGTGTACAAACTTAGTACTCATGCACATATTATTTTCACTATATTAAATTATTGAAAAAATTATTAAAAGTAAAAAAAAGTGTTTGAAATATTACAGCTTTCTGTTTCCACTGAGATTAAACAGCGCACTATTCACATTATTCAACACAAAACTTAATCGTTCTTTGGGCAGCAACATTCGTTCGCATTTACCGATCGACGTTCCATCACAGAGCAGCCTTCATTCAGTCGTTCGATCCAGCAGCCTTCTAAAAGCTCTGCGGTTCGGCCTTCATGCACACCTTGGCATGGTTGTACATCTCGTACTGGTACTTAAACCTCTTGCAGCAGTTCTTGCACTCGAAGTTGATCTTGCGGAAGAGCTCGGGGTGCTTTCTCATAATGTGCGACGAGAGGGTGGGATACTTCCGGGCACCGACGAACGGACAGACATCGCAGGCGAAAGTCGTGGAGCCGCCGCAGGACTTGCGCAGGTGGATGGTAAGGTACTCGCGATGTTTGTAGGATCGCCCGCAGGACTGACACTTGAATCTTTTGCTAGACTCGTGTCGATCGGATCGATGCTTCTGCAGCAGTGTCTCGTTTCTGGTGCGGAACGAGCAAAATTCGCATTTCCAGGTGCGCTTCTCCTCGCGCTCGAGTTTCAACTTGCTGTCGGCCTCCGAAGCCACTTGGTGCGATCGCCAGAGGTGTTTGTCCAAGTCGCTTCTGCGTAAACTTTGGAAGTCGCAGAACTGGCATTTGAGCGGTTCGCCGCAAATGAAACGGACGTGTGATCGAGCGTCGCACAGTTTTCGTAACCGCTTGCCGCAGCTTCGGCACTGGTACGATGAGAAATTTCTAGAGTCGCAGGAAGCGCATTTCGTCGGTTTCAGAGGGATCTTGTCGAAGACGCTGTTACACTTGGAGCAGAATATCTGTAGCAGCTTGTCGGTCGCTAAAATTTAACGGAAGAGTTAGTTGTGATAATTCATTTTTTATTTATAAGATTTTCAGCGTTTTAACCCTTTCAGACCCAAGTTTCACCAAATTCAATGTGATTATAATTGCTTTCATTTTCTATGTTGTTCTTAAAACCTTAACTACGTTTTATTACAGTACTTATGCTACACAAATCGGTAATAATAACAGCTTCTTAGAAGAAAAATACTAGTTTGTTTTAAGTAAGATATTCATTTGAATTAAAATTAGATCTGAAAGGACTAAAGTAATTATGGCCCATAACTTTTTTTTTATTTATTCAGTTATGTGCATGTAATTTTTACACCAAATTGTATGTAAAATATAAACTAAATATCTTTCATAGTTTAGATATAGCATAAAAACCTCTTTCATTTTCGAAATAGATAGTTTAAATTAACCTGATTCTTTGAGGAATTTCGAATTTTAAGTTTTTAAAACAGCTTTCAACAGTACTTTGAGTAATTTTAATTTTAATTTTAATAGTATACAATCTGTAAACAATGATTCATTAAATAGTTACCTAAATCATCCACATTTTGTTTTATATCAGCCTTAGAATCTATCAATTCATTTTCATTCTTAACTGAAGAATCTACAACAAATAGAACATTTTTTGTAAAAAAAAATTACTTTTTAAAATTACTTAAAATAGTTATGACAAAATTTAAAACATTAACCTGAGCTATCCGAGTCGTTGCTTAAATCATTTGTGTCCACAAATTCTATGCCAACTGGAGAAGCTGCATCCACGAACTTGCCATTTGACAGTGGAACTGTAATCACAATTTTAAGAGTCATTTTGAAGATTCAATTTAGGATCATATATTTTTAAATACAAAAATACTCACTGACGCGTTTGTAAGCTTTCACAGGAGACGACTCGTCCAAAATGTAAACCGGTTCTTTGCGGACAAGTGTTGGAAGTTTAATTTTAACAAACTCTGAAACAACAATAATATTGTATTAAGAAATATTTTAATATTACATTATTATACATTATCTTCAAGAAACATCATGCAAAAGTAAAGGAAGATTACATTTTGATTAAGCAGGTTAGTAATATCACATAAATTACTAGTTTTTAAAGATAGTAAATAAACTTTTTTTAGGTATTTGTTTTAATTAAATTAAAATATTAAACCACTTACGAACAATCATGCAACATAAAAAACAATTACATAGTTCATTATCGAAAATACTGACTTGGCTTAACTTTATACAGTTTTAATCTTCAAATAAATCAAATATTAGCGCAGAATATTGTAATTATTGATGACAATTTCTAAAATTGAAAGTGTATTCTCTTTTTTCATGCATATTTACTATTTATTAAATACACAGTATAAGTGTAAGGTGACTAAACAGTTATCGCGTTATACATATACAATATCGAAAATTTTTTTAATTAAGTAGGCATCATATTCTTTTTCAGGATAATACGATCATTTTCAGCTTCACGAAATTAACATAATTTAAACCTAAATTAATAAGAAGCCTTTATTCAAATAAAGATTCTATAAGCTGACTTTTTACACACTTTTTCAAATTTTCAACGAAACATGACTACTATATAAGTACGTAGAAAAAAATATGACGCCAAGTATTTCACTATAAAAAAATTATTAAGAAACATTTAAAAAGCTTTAAAAATTAAAATTTTTGATAATAGTATTTACTTATTTTTAGATTTATGAAGTGATTCAATGAAATATAAGAAATTATATGATTACAATTCTTTTCTATAATGCGCCTTTATTTCAAAATTAATGTTACAATAGAACTTAACAATTTAAGATGCTTGTAGTAACGTAAATTTTAATGTACATTCATGAATATTACATAGTAATCTATTCTTCTCAACAAATTCACGTCGAAATATACATCGTAATAAACTTTTTTAAACTTAATTTAATTTCGTTATTTCGGTTTTCTTCGGCGTAATATTTGTATACTTGCAAGATAGTTAGTTCTAAAGTTAAATGTAAAATTCTTAAATTAATAATTATTAAAATTAATATTAAGAAGTTAAATTTATTCAAATGGCAGAAATTTAGTGTTTTCTATAATATAATTATTGAAAAAACTGAAAATTCCCATCGCCCTACTACGCAAACAATTACCTAGTACAATGAGTTAATTAAAATCTATTTTCCCACTCTTTTAATTTTGAGCTGATATCAATCAAAAGTTACATTTTCTTTTCAAATACATTTATAAAATAAAAACATTTATAAAAAAATGTATGTATTAATAATGATAATAATGTGTTTATGAATATTTTTTATAAATGGCATATCACAAATGATTATTGTAAATATTTATAAGATTTCAAGAAATTCTTCACTTGAAATAAAAATGTAAAATAGCCAAAGAAATAACTAATAAAGCCCAATTGGGATTTTAAAGCTTAATAAAACAAAAAAAAAAATAATATATTTGTTTCAATTCGTTATCCTTTCATAATGCAAAAAAAAACTTAAAACCACTCTTAGCAAACCAAAATTAATTACTAAAAGAGAATAAAACTAATTGTAAAACTGCTCTAAAAAAATACCAGTAATTTTTCTTTAAAAAAATTTCTTATTTACTAAAGAAAGTGCTGTTATCTTTAGCATTTGGATGCAAATATTTCAATAATTATAATAATTAAAATTACTCTACTATTTCTATCTTAAGTTAGAAGAGTTTTCCTACGAAATTTTGCTAAGAAAATTTAACAAATAACAAAATTTATGAACCGATAAAGTTTTTCAAAATATCACTTCGAGATGTTGCTCTACAATAATTTAAAAAATGATATTTTCGGTAAAAAGAAATTTCTCACTACGAGATATTTAAATATTACAACTTAATAAAAAAAACAATATAAAATAATTCTGTTTAAATTCGTCATCCTTTCATAATGCAAGAAAATAGTAAAACTACTCTTTGCAAACCAAAGTTAATAACTAAAAGAGAATAAAACTATTTGTAAAACTGCTCTAAAAAGAGACTAATAATTTTTCTTTAAAACATTTCTTATTTACTAAAGTGAAGTGCTATTGTCCTTAGCATTTGAATGTAAATATTTCAATAATTATTATAATTCAAATTATTCTACTGTTTCTATGTTAAGTTAGAAGAGTTTTTCTACGAAATTTTGCTAAGGAAATTTAACAGATAGCAAAATTTATGCACCGATAAAATTTTTCAAAATATCACTTCGAGATGCTGTTTTACAATAATTTAAGAAATTATATTTTCGGTAAAAAGAAATTTCTCACTACGAGATATTTAAATATATAGCACTTCATAGTCAAACATTATAATTTAATAAAAAAAAAACAATATAAAATACTTCTGTTTAAATTCGTGATTCTTTCATAATACAAGAAAAATGTAAAATCGATTCTTTGGAAACCAAAGTTAATAACTAAAGGAGAATGAAACTAATTGTAAAACTGCTCTAAAAAAATACCAGTAATTTTTCTTTGAAAAATTTGTTATTTACTAAAGAAAGTGCTATTGTCCATAGCATTTGAATGTAAATCTTTCAATAATTATCATAATTAAAATTACTCTACTATTTCTATGTTAAGTTAGAAGAGTGTTCCTACAAAATTTAACAGGTAACAAAATTTATGCGCCGTTAAAATTTTACAAAATACCACTACAAGATGCTACCCTACAATATTTAAAAAAATTATATTATCGCATTAACTTAGTTTTATCAATAATTAAACTAATTTTTATCGCTCTATACGCAAGATTTCATGTGTCTCTTCATGTCGCACATGTACTCGAATTTGGTGTTGCATTTCGGGCAAATCTTGTCCTCGAGCTTCGAGTGCTGCTTGCGCAAGTGCAGCTTCAGGTACACGCAGCTCTTGGTGCGGAATTCGCAGAAAGGGCAGCAAATGTCGTTCCTCTTGCCGCAGGTCTTCGCGTGAGTAGCCAGGGACTTGCGGTTCTTGTAAGTGTGATGGCACTTGGGGCACTTGTATCGGAAGGTCTCGGTGTGCTTGCCCTCCACGTGGGCGATCAATTCGCGCTTCGACATCGTCGCGAAGTCGCACTGGTCGCAGAAGAAGCGATTCCTCAGGTGCATCGCCTGATGAAGGCGAAAGTTCTGAAAGCGCTTGAACTGCCTTTTGCACTTCATGCATCGGTACATCAAGCTCGACTTGCATATCGGACAGATCGTTGTCGATTGAAACCTCGCGTAGTCCCAGGAGCGTTCGCACTCTGGGCAGTCGATAGTGCATTTGATCGCCGCTGTTTTGGAAAAATAAACGATTATTATATTGAATGAAATTTTTGGTAATAATTATACTGTTACTAAAAGAGATTTAATATTTCAATAAATTCTTTATTTTTTTTGTTCTCTAAATTTTGACTTTATCAAACTGGATACACGGTTTAGTTTTTTAGGAAATTCGTATTAAAACCTACTTTATTTTATTAGTTAACGTATCTCTTTTGTCTACTTTATGTATTAGATTTTTTTGCTATTGCAAGTTTTATAAATCGATATAGAATTGTAATTTTTTATTACATTAACATGTTACTTAGGGCAAGCTTTACTACTCTCTCAACTAACAAAATTCAATTTTGAATTTTAACTGAAATATGTGGATGTAATATTTGATGAATAAGTATTGTTTTTTTTTTTTTTTTTTTAATTTGAAAGGGTAATAATCTTACTTCCACCTACTTACAGTAATTTTAATAATAAAATATCTCAAATATACCTGACGGATCAGAAGAAGCATCATCATCCACCGAAAAATCTTCTTTGAGGAAAATTTGCTCACACTTGTTCTTAACATCAGATTCTGAAACATCATAAAGTAAAATGATTTAACAATTACAATACTTCAGGAAGCTTAATTTAATTTGGTAAAACTATTTGATTGTCATATTTTTTAATTATACCCATGGGTAGGTACGATTATCTTTAAAATTTGTTAATACGCTTTTAAGTTAAAATAGATCATAGATTTGCTTGTTATCAAGTAGTTTTACGAAATTAATTTAAAAACAATAAATTGATTGTTCCAATTTTTTCACCTTCTATAATTTCTACTGAACCCTCGTCGTCACTGGTCTTTGAGCATGATTTTTGAGTTGAGGTACTAGCTTCTGAAATAAATTGATAAATTATATTTTTATTTCGAAATTTTTTTATCTAGAAGCATTAAAAAGTGTAAAGTGTATTAACATGCATTTATTAAATTACTAAAATGAAGCAAGTCAAAAAGGAAAAGCGTCACACAGATAGAATTCGTGCAGTATAAGCTTATTAAATAGTTTTTATAGAACATATAAATTAAAGTTGCACCACGAACATTAATGTATTTAAATGCAAGCAATTATTGAAAGCAAGCAATTTTTAATGAATGAAGATCATTTGTAATGATCAGACATTCACAAAATTGCAAAACATATTTTCTAAAATGTACATGAATATGTCGATTTGATAATGATCGTGGATGAAATGAACTTTCAGAAATCGACTTCTTTCTTATTACTAACCATACCGATTATCTATATAAATATGTAAGAAGAGTAATAAATAAAATAAATCTAAAATAACTAAATAAAGTAAATAAATAAAATCTAAAGAGCAATAAAATAAAAGTAATAAATAAGTAATAAATCTTAAAAAATTAAATTTATAGAAACTTATTTAGAAGTGATTGAAAATCCCCTTAAACTCAAATTAAAGATGAGCAAATTGAATTGTTAAAGTAAGAATATAACATGTTTTTTAATTGCTAAATAATTCAAGTTACAGTTTATAAAGTTGCACTTTTATGTCCCTTTATAAATTACACTTACACTTTTTATGCGCAATAGTTTATTAAAGCAGTAGAAGGACAGGTAAAGAATTTCAATCTTTACAATGCAATAAATTGTCCACTCACCAGGTGATGAATATAATCAAATAAAATTTGTAGTTTTTATAAATAAATATTAATGATGACATTCTTATCAGTTTCACCTGAAGAATTGAACTAATGGACCTTTAAGAAATACAATATTTGTTAATAAAAATTAAATGAAAATAGTTTACGTGCGACTTTGGCAATGTTTCGAATGAAACAACTTTAAATCTTAAAATTATTTTATTTATTAAAAATGAAATATAATGCTTTATGAATTACAAAAACGTATATAAAAAATTTGAATGCATTGTACCATGGAATATTAGTTCGAAAAATTATTAAAATAACTTTAATTATAATATTATTATTTTTAACACAAAAATATCTGAAATAAACTCATAAAATACACTTTTTTTGTTTTAATTTTAAAGGTTCTAATACGTGACTAAAATATTGTGGAAGTAAATCGTAAATTGACATAAATTATAATAAAATTAAGACATGTCCGATAATAATTCATTTTATTTATTTGAATCATAAATAATACAAAAAAATGTCATTTACAATATTTTTACTGTAATATCGTTTAAAGTTGAAACTTTACTAAAAATTCTAATAAAAAAATATTGTAAATAGCTTATAAGATAGGCGATTATACATCAACTAAAGATTACAGTAAATCATGTCCTAGTGTACAAATACTTTTAAAAATTGAGTGGCACTTAACCTAACAAATAGTACGGTTGAACAAAAAAGTCACAGGTCACAGTATCGGTTGCATTGGAGAAAGGAATCTTTATAAAAACTGTAAGCTATTGTAAGTCTATTGCTATTTTATTATTAGGAATAACAGATATTCCTTAAATGCTACATAACATGAACTAAAACATGGCACAAATGGTAAAAGTGTAGTCTCGTATACGAGGTATCATGTGAGAAGGTTGTCGAAAAACCCTATGTTTAAAAGTCTATTGCAATCTATAAATGTTTGCTTTTCAGGAACATAACAATAAATATATCACGTGCTATGAATCTGTAAAGAACCGGCGTAATAAAATAAAATAAACTAAAAAATATTTTAACTAGCAATACGAAAAAAAAAATCATCGGACAGTCAAACTGTAGGAACTAGATGGTGTATTATTTTTTAAACTATGGGTGAAAGTTATGTTAGTAAAATAAGATCGCAGTTCTGAATTTATATTTGAAATTTAAACAATTATAATCAGTTCAAAAATAATTATACGAATAACGACTATTTAAAAAAATTATTGTTGTAATAATTACTATTGCATGTATGGTAAAACCGTGTCATTTGTAATAAATTATTATCTGCTTATAAATTATGTTCTATCGATGTCACTACAGTTTTTATAAAGATTTATGCTATAAATAGCGCAGTTTTTTTGTAAGTTGATTTATGTACATTTTCTAAAAATAAAAAGTTGAAATTTTTATTATGTAAAATTTTAAACAATTTTTAAAAATGTACTTACACGGAGACACTCACATCTACGGGCGACATATATCGCTTAAACTTTGGGATATACTGCGTTCTTTTGTTCCAATGTCGGATTTTCCCAAAGTTATAGACTATTTTAGCGATTTCATGAAAAAAATTATTCCTAAATTCATTTAATTGAAAGGATTTGATCTCAAATGACCCAAAGAATACGGCTCCTTTTCATTATTTTTATAGAACAAAATATATCGCAAAGTTTGAGCGAAATTGAAGACTCACAAATGTGAGTATCTCCTTGTTAGTACTCTTCGCTAATGACATTACTTTTCCTTATAGTTTTTACATTCTAAATTACTCGAATGTATCTTAATTTGATAAGGCACTTATTAAGTAAGATTTCTTTTCTATCTTTTGTCTACGTAATGATTAAAATTAAGATTACTTTGAAAATTGATTAATAGTGGTGTCAATAAAATTTATTTCATTTTAATGAATGTGGACGAATCGAACGCATGAATCTATTCAAGATTAATTTTAATATAAAAATCTATCACAGTTGATGTTTCTTTGTAAAGTATACCAGCATAGTAAAACTATGATTTTTGCATAAAATTTATAAATTTACCAAACTAAATCCCATTTACCAAAATTCTGTAATTCTAATTATCTATTTATTATGATTATAGTCAAAAAATAATTTATGACTTTCCTTTTTTCAAGGGTAGAAAATAATAAAATTGAAATTTTTTAGATCTTCATTTTATCACCCTTCTATAATTGATTCAATTAATGAATAAAAAAAAAAGATTTTTTTCTAATCATTAAGGTTTTTAATCTTTTAATTGTTCTCGCGTTTTTTTGACAATTGAAAGTAAAAACTTTTGATCTTTATATGAGTATAAATGCAAAATCACAGCTTCAAGCTAATGATTATTCGAACTTTTCTTTATATATAGTTATATGATTAGTTATATGATTCCTTTTATTAACCGCATTTTTTAAGCATAAATTTGCATCATTGCAACACAAAATATTACGTTCATTTTGCGTTTAAAAAACGGAAAATATATCCATAATGATTTTCGTTAATATTTGCATTGCAATTATTTGAAAATTCACATGAATTTTAATATATTCTTATTTTGCCAAGTAACTAATAATAATTGATTTTTTCAGAATTTTTTCATACACAATCTGAGAAAAAAATTTCTATTTTTAATGTTAAATATGCGATATATAAATAAAATAAAATATATTTAAAAATATCACTGTTAAAACTGAAAGTGTTCATTCCCGGTTGAATGAATCTATTTTCCATTAAGTGATAAAACAAATTAAAACTTAATTAGTTAAATAAAATATCAAAATATTTTTACCGATAAAAAAAATGAAAAGCAAACAAAATTTTAATGGAGCAGTTTTTTAACAAAAATATTCAATGCAAACAATTAAATTATGAATATTATAAAATATCACGTTAAGTAAAAAAAAATTGGTTTAAATTAGAGTTATTCACTTTGTAATGTGGTTAAAATTGTTGCCGTAAAATTGCTATTATAAATCTTCACCTAAACGTTCTAGTATAGTTTTTAAATTTACTTTTCCAAAATCAAACAAAACCTTTTTTTGAAAATACGTACAAAAAATTTTGACGTACGAGTAGCCTGCTACTAAATAAACAATTTTGTTTAAGTATTTACGTTTCTTATTTAAATATTTCGCAGCAAAATACTATAAATATATTTTTGTTACCCATTTGATGGGAATAATTTCCTTGGTTAAAGTAATATACCTATTCAAAAATTGATTAATAATACGGCGTACCATCCCAAAAAATTATAACTGTCCGGCAGTGTTTATCAGTACTTACAAGAAAACATAAACTTTGTTTTAAAAAGTAGATCTAAACTTGTCCAAAGCATGTCTTTCAGACCTAATTTTTCACCCAGATTGCGTTAACCTTTTAAACGACGACGTTTGACGCGCCTGAAAAGGGTAATTAAAGTGCGAAATTAAAAACACATCGTTCTCTACTTTCGATCAATTTTGTCCTTGTGCACGCGTTCGATGTGCCTGGCAACGTGCATCTTTTGCTTGGCCTTATACGAGCAGTAGGGACACTGGAATTGCGGCTCCTTTCCGCATTCCCATTTTTTATGATTCCTGAGACTGCTCTTGAGCTTGTACTCTCGGCCGCAATCCTCACAGATGAAGTCCTTAGAGTCTGGGCTACCTGTGGTATCCTTGTCAGAGCTCAAGCTACTGTTACTCGAAAGCACTGGACTCCAAACGATCGATGGCACGTACCACGAATGCCAGGACGGTGACGAACGGCGCAGATCCGCAAGACTTAAGTTTTGCGCTGCAAGCAGAGACAGAAATTTTTTCGACCGATCATATTAAACAGGGTAAAGTCATAATAAACATTGGTCGTGCGGTTCTCTACGCTGGGTTGAGACGGGATGAGGAGTGAATCTCGTTTTTTTGTTTTGGTTTTGTGCAAAAAATTTTACTTTTACAATCGAAAAAATATTTTTCTTGCAGAAACAGAAGAGTTCTTTTTAAATTTTACTGTTCTAATAGTTGAATAGATTGATTACATAAAGCATTGACAAGAAAATGACTTTTTTAAGGAAGTACGTTTTTTACTACTAAAGTTAGTAAATTTAAAATAAATTTATGAGCAATAAAAATCATTATTTAAGTCACTGAATAAAATGTGTTAATAAATACTAATATTATTCACGTAATTTCTTACTATTTTTAATAGAATTAATTACTTTATTAGTTACTTTAACATTGAATAAATTGCTGCAAGATATTAAAAATAATTAGTGGTAAACAACTTCTTCGGTTCTTAAAACGACTGTATAAAAATATTTTTTCAATACAATAAAAAGAAAATTTTTGTACAATTTTATAAGTAATTGTGTTAAATTCTTAAGCAGTCCTTAACCGATGCATTTTAAAAATCCCGTTTCACTGAAAGAAACATACATATTAGAGTACAGATTTTTAAATTCTAAAGAAAAGCGTTAAAAATAATATGATGCTGAATTTAGTAAAAATTTGAAGGCAAAGAATATAAAGTACAAGTAAGGCGTTTTAATGAAATAGAATAGTAGCTGAAGCAAAAGAAAAATAAATTTCTAAGATGCATACGCCAAAAGTTGACATTGGATACAATGACTTACAGATTTGTTAGTAAGTACTTTAAAAAATATAATTTCATTATTCATTTTTATTACACAAAAATAATACAAAATAAAAACAAATTATAAATTAATCAGCATCAGGATCCACCAATTAAATTACTGTTTTTTTTTCGGTATAAATAAAATAAAAATGCTGTTACTTCAGGCTGCAATTAAAGGATATTTTACCTTTAAACTGCTTCACCTAAAAAAAGAAAAAATGATGTTAGTAATTAATCGTTTGTATCATGATCATGAACATAATTTATCAAAGTAATATATACTTTGGCAGGATATCATATTACTAGGTTCACAAATAAAAAACAGAATTTAAGATTTAAATTTATTCAATTCATAAGTAACATACAAAAATCGGTAAAAAACTTATATAAAACTAGACCTACTTTTTATTGAGTATGCGATAATAGTTTATTACGCAACAAATGCGCAAAGTAGAGTCGCCTATATGCAAATCTTGCGTATACTATTTTTCCAAACAGTGCGCAAAGTTTGATTTTTTCAATCAGCGCGCGCAAAATGATCACGATGAGTGCAAAAATAGAATGCTTTCAATATCCATACAAGTAAACAAAATTGAATTTTGCGCGTGCAGGTTGAAAAAATAAAACCTGTACACGTGTACGTATCTGAGTAAAAAAATAGTTTCGAATATTCTTTGTTCGCACAAAATTTTCTCTTAAAAATATGAATCTATCCTTTTCAATTATTTTTTGCAATATCTTTAATATCAAGTTCAGCATGATATTTATGAAGGAATGTTAAAAAATTTCGATTTGTTTAACTCTTAATCATTAATTTCATAAGGCACATAAAAATTTAGCAGCTAAAATGCTTTAAAAGAGCTTCTTACTCGTACGTTAAGTGATTATTATAGATTATAATCAATATAATGTACAATTCTTCATTAAATTTCGGAATACACTTAAAAGTATTTGAAAAATGCAATAAAGTTTAAATAATGATACATGTACGTTTCAAAAATACTGAAAAAATCACTATTATGTTGTAAAAACTGATTTGCAATGAAAGTCTATTATTAATTTCCAGTAAAATGAAACATTTGTCATTGTACATATTTACCAGTATTTTCTTTTAATTACGAAATTTTATTACTACGTTATAACTAATTTAATTCTACTAATACTAATATGTATTCATCTTAAGAACGCGCCTACAATCGATTTCAACCGCAGTTACAATTAATTATTAAAATCATGAACTTAACAATTGTTAGAAAATATCGATATTTCAGTAAAAAACTAATTTATACTCTATCTGATTTCACATCATTTAAAAACCTTATCATTAATACAGAATAATTTGTATAAAATGTAGGTGGTAAATATTTAACAATATAAACTTTAAAAATCCATTACAAAAGAAAAATAAACAAACGGCAAGAAAATGATTACTGAAAAAATTGTAAAATATTTCTAAAACTATTTTAAATCAATTAGCATTTTCGGTATACTTATATTAACTTCAAGAAAAAAATTAAATTTTTACCACAAGACTTATAAAGTCAACTACTCCATGTCAAATTCACGAATACAAAAATATTCATATCATTAATTGAAATAAGATGTTAACTACCAGATCTAGAATGTACATCTAAGGTTTCACTTTTACTAAAAAATTAAGAATTGAAAAAAAATCAATTCCCTGAGAATTCGGCATACAAAATTTACAGAATGCATTTGTAAGTGCCACGCCAATTGAATTTCATAATTAAAAAATGTACAAATGCGCTGGGAATCAAGCAAGAGATTATTACTCTTTATCTTTATCTTTTCCTTTTTCCTTTTCTTTTTGATGGTGTCGCTTGAGATGTACAGTTAGATTTCCTCTTTGCCTAGCTTTGTAATTACACTGGGGACACTGAAATGATGGGGGTTTGTTTCCACATTCAAGTGCTTCGTGTCTTCTCATTGTACTTTTCCATCTATAACCTTTTCCGCAAAATTGGCATTTAAAGTCTAATCCTGTCGGTGATTCTTTACCTTTTGCATTTTGTCTAGCATTTTGTCTAGCATTTTGTGCCTGTTGCCTTTGTCTTTCCTGTACAACCAACATTAACTGTTCAGGAGACTGTGGATTTGAGGTCGACACGAGACCTAAGGAAGCGGCAAAAACGAGGCTGTCCAAAGAACTATCACTGAACATTTCGTAATTAATCTGCTGTTGTTGCTGTTGCCGCTGCTGTTGTTGGTCACTTAAATGGTTACGAGTATTGGGGCGTTGTTGATTTGAATGGTTTTGTGGCAGTTTAGCTTGACGGTTCGTGGTGCTATGTGGTTGTTCACGTTGTTCATGTTGATTGTTCGGATTGATAGAGATTTTCTTCCTATTACGCCGCAATAAGGAAATCATGCTGAGTCTACTGGTTTTCCCTGGAAAGAATCAAAGCAAATTTTTGAAAAAAAAAAAACTAATAAGATATCATTTAGTTTATATTTTTGCTGAAATTAAGAATTCAATGTAATATTTATAAATGATGAACTTGTTGGACTTAAAAGTTTTCGATCCCACAGTTTTTTTACTTCTTTATTATTAGCACCTATCCGTAATCATTTGTATTGAAAAACCTTACTAAACTTAAAAGGCCATTATTGCTAAATATTGACCCTTTTTTAACACAATCACCTTAACCCGAAAACAACACTTTTTAGCCTACGAAAAGTATACATGCTAAAAAAATATTTTCAAAAATTATATTATTACACGTATTACAGCATGTATACTTTTATAATAAAATTTTTTTTTTTAATTAATTTTTATAAAATGTAAAAAAGTTAAAATCTCAGAAAAAGAAATAAAAAGCAAGTAAATTTTGGTATGGGTTGATTTGTGCACGTAAGAATGGTATACTTAAAACATTCTGCACATTTTAGCATTGATATATTTTATATACAGGTACATTCGGGTGTATTAAATTGTTGCACAATGTGTACAAATCAATGTGCATAAACCAATCCATGCCTAAACTTTTATTTTACCTTTACTGAATAATCTATCAAATTTCGATAACAAACTTCATGCAAGATAAATAGTGAAAAAGTAAAAAATAAAACCAGCACCATAAAAAATTAAATTATTAAAACCAAAGGAAGAAGCGTGTAAAAATTTATTTTAACAGGTGAAAATAATACGAATAATTTGTTTGTGGTAAAATTTATTGGTCCATTTACATGGCGATGAGTATTTCTTTTTATTGCTGGAAACATTTAAATTTTGAATATCCTTCCAATGACGAGTTAAGGGTTCACAAAATATGTGATTGATTTTTCTGACTTATATTGCAATTCCGTAATGAAGAATGATGCTGTAGGAAGTAAATATTACATGTTAAATATGCGTAATTCTTTTAAATAAAAATTTGAGATAAGATATTAATTAATAATAATATAAGAAAAACGATTAATTATTTTATATTTTTTTATTTAGCTTACGAGAATAATAAGAGGTAAATCAATTAAAAAACAATTAAATGAAATAATTTAATAATCTAAAAACAATATTTTATTATCGAGCTCCCAGTGGCAGTGGCGCAGTGGATAGCGTAGGTAAGCAGGAGGTCGGTGGATCGAAACCACCCTGGGTTGCGGATTTTTTTCTTTCTTAACTTTCAATTGACATTGCAAGTTAATACTTATTAACTTGTTGGAGGACCTCTATGAGGTCTCCATTTGTCAAAAAACTGCTTGCATTACCAATTAGAGTCTAAAATATTATTTAGATCATTGTAGCAAGCATTAGTATCGCTTATTATTTCAATCTCAATTGACTAGCTGCTTGGTTACGTCTCAGCTTGGGGATTTAATTAAAAATGAGGGGAATGACGGGTATCGGGGAAAAATTTGAAATATGAAAAATGAAAGTTGAGAAAGAGAAAAATTCGCGAACCTTCGATGATGCGAATCATCGAGCTCCCAGTGGCGCAGTGGACAGCTTGACCGGTAAGCAGAAGGTCGGTGATTGACAATTGACATTGCAAGTTAATACTTATTAACTTGTTGGAGGACCTCTATGAGGTCTCCATATGTCAAAAAACTGCTTGCATTACCAATTAGAGTCTAAAATATTATTTACAATATTTTATTGTATACGTTTTATTGAAATGAAGGTAAAAACTAATTATTTTTCTACATTCTCCAGGTGCTCCTCAGATACTCGATACCAAAATATGTGACCTTAGTTCTAAAATTAAGAAGGTAGAATGGAAAAATATGGAATATGAAATAAGTTTCATGAAGTGGCTAATTTTCTAAAGGAAATTTTAATTAAAGTAGTTGTTGAATCTAAATTAAGTGTTCCGAAAAAAATTTGTGTTTTTTAATAACTTAAATCTGACAATTTAAGTAATAATTTATGTAAAAGAAAAGTGCCTAAGAAGAAAAAAAATACAAACTTAATTTATTATAACGCAATTCGAAATTTGCTTGTAGAAGGAAAACCCACGTTTAAGACGATAGAATTGTTTTTTTTTATCCGATTTAATTGTATACAGGCTTATTTTGTTCTTTATACATTTTTGTATCAATTTACCGCAAGAAATTATAAAATAATTGTCTAGCAAAATTATACTTAATTGTTTATAAAAAAAGTTGGACGCATTTTCATACAAACAATAAGCATAAATTATTTTTCAATTTCCCATAGTAAACTTATAGATGAATGTATAAACAAAGTAAGCTTATACATATTTAAATCGGATACAAAAATAAATATTTTATCGTCTTAAACAGGGGTTTCCTTCCATAAGCAATATTACGAATTACATTATAACAAATTAAGTTTTGAATTTTTTTTCTTCTATATGAGGTAATCTCTTCTTAAATATATTGTTCTTTAAATTGTTAGATTTAAGTTATTTACAAAAACACATTTTTTATTCTATAATTACCTTAAAGGGAATGAATACGCTGAGACTTATCTGGGAGTATTGTCAGTGCAAATGTACAGGGTGAGTCAAACGTGTGGATACATCTAAATATTTTTAGAACAAAAGTTGTGTACACAAATTATAGAGTTAATCAAGGACTTCAGTTGTAATCTTGAAATTCAACTTCAAGGATCATTTTAGGGGTCAAATTGATCAATATCAAAAATGTGAAAATGAACATGAGAGGTCCTATTGTCAAATTAAATATTTTATACCACTCTAACCTCAAAATCACGACTTTAACATGATTTTTCGGCGCTCGTGGTATAAAATAATGTTCGATACTAGTGTCGAAAAGTACTATTGTTTCCAACTGAAATTTCTGAAGATTGAAAAAATTACAAAAATACAATTTGTTTATCTGAAATCTCTATCAATATATAAAAGATTTAAATAAGAAAGATATATTTAGTTTAACATTTATTTAATCTTATGTAAATCCAAAAATAAGATTTAAATAAAATAAAAAAACAACAACTTTCAAACTTAATTCTATATAACGATAAATAAATACGATAATAAATTTCGTTAATTGACCATCTCGAAAATTTATAATAGTTATTGAAAGTTATTATAAATTTTCATGAGATTGCAAATACTTATAACGTAAAATTCAAACAACTTTTAAAGTCCTATTTACAAGATATAATTAAGATATCATTTTATCAATAACTTAAAAATAACGTAAAATAATTATCATAATAAAAATCTTATTTTAAATATAATTAATTATAAAAAAAATTATAGCAATTAAATTAATTTTTCAGTAAAATAGTATATTACACACCTAGGGAGGTAAAATATTGGCAAGCTCATAGCGTGTGTATATTGATACCCGAGCCGAAGGCGAATCAAACACGTGCTGTGGGCTTGCCATTTTACCTCCCGTGGAGCGTATACTATTTTTTTGCCCAGCGAAGACGAAAATACAACGTTCCCGATTCGACGCCGGGAGGGAAAGTAGTACTTTCGGCCCGCTAGGCAAAAAAATAATTTTTGGTGTACAAATATTAAAAAAATATTTGATTAATCTTAAGTAAAATAAAAAATAATAAATTATATTTGATAAATATAAAATAAATAAAATTTCATTCGAATTTTTGTAAGATCATATTGATTTTCAAATGCAAGGCGGGTATGTAAATAGTGCTGGGTAGTGAAATAATGCTGGCTGGGAAATTGTAAAAGAGATGGGAAATAATCGTAGTTTTTGATTCAGTGTGCATAAAGGTATACTTGATGCATAATGTACCGAAAATGTATATTTCTCAACAACGCTGAAAAATATACTCTCGTGCCATGTACAAAAACTTGTATATACATAGATATAGTTTTGTTTATTTTTTTTTTTCATGTAATTAGACTATATCTATGTGTACACACATTTTTACAATAGTCCAATTTTATATTATATATGTATTGCAAATAAATGTAGCGCAGAACATAGATAGTATAAAATTATTGCCATCAAATAAAGACAAAAATGACGTTAACGGCGTAACAGTTGAGTCTTTGGCTTACGTCATATGAGTATCCGTTCTTTCATTTGAGGAGCTTACTTTGAAAGTTGGAATTTGAAATACTATACTTATCTTCTAATACATCGAAAATATCAGTTTTTTAAAAATATGCGAATTGATTTTTACAATAAAAATCATTAAAATAAAATTTTAAAAAATATTGATAAAATGTAAGTATAAAAGAAATTAAAAAGTATCTCTATATACTCACTGATATCAGCAACAAACTTACCCCCGTCCTTATTTACCGATTCTCGTTATCGTGAGCAGTGCAACTAACGGAACGTCCTTCAAATGTTTCATCGGCGTGGTAGATTTCTTGTACTTTCAAATCAAATGCAATTATTATAATCTACTTTAATTTTCATACATTATGTTTCATTCACATTATCGGTTTTCACCGAAAGTATTTAAAACGAAATTTTAACGACTTATAAAATGCGATGGATTAATAAAATTTATTTATTTTTCTTGCTCCAGAAAAAGTTTTCATATTTTTCTCCTATTGCAATTAATTAAAAAAAATGTATTAAGTTTCAAGTTTGCTAAATTTTGTATGACCCAAACCTCGAAGATTTATAAATAAGCATCGTACAAATGTAGTTGTATTTTAATACTTTCTGCATTATATTTTAAAAAAATATTACAGTATTGATAAAAAAATTAATAATTCTATTACACCCTACATATATTTACACATTATATGAATGTACTATCAATGAAAAAAATGTCAGATAATAAATTCTTTTCAAAACTGTAAAGAAAATTATATTACTTATTTTTTAATTTTTTCCTGGTACAGTTAATTTTGAAATAGTAAACATTCATGAAAGCTCATATTAACGTGTTTATACTTTTCATAAATGTATTAAAGTTGAAAACCAAAAATGTTGTTGCATAAAATAAATACTTTTTAAAACTTTAACTCTTCATCTATTATTTTAATTTATTAATGCTTAGATTCAAGCACATTTAAAACATATTTACACTAAACCGTGTACTAATAATGATTTAACACAAGGTTCGTGTGCTTAAATATGACAAAAAGTTAACATGCAAATGTATGTGAATGAATATCGATGACAGAAAAGCATTAAAATTATTATTTTTAAGCAAACGTAGTTAATAACAATCTATTACACGATTACTTATGAAATATTGACATAATGAATTCGAATTTACAAAACGCATGACAAAGTATTTTATGTATAAAAGCTCTAATATTTAATCATTTAATTTTTGTCAAATCAAACCACATCAATGAACATAAAAAATATTGCACATTCTTAATTTATAGATGAAAATAAAATGTTTTTTTTTGTACTAATTACTAATTATTTGTTTACGTAGCGACTTCAGAGCTTAATTTAAAAACACACATGACTAACCTTTTTAGAGAGAATAAATTTGCCGAAAATGCGAGTAAAAAATGACCTTAAATCGTGAAAGCACATTTCACCATTGTGTACCAGTGTACCACCTTGAAAGTGCCAAATATATATATATATATATATTCTCTCTCTCTCTCTCTTGCTTTCGAGCAACAAGTAGTTTCGCCTAAATTGTTTCCGCTCCTCCAACGTGCATCTCTCGTACACACTCCCTCCAATGCACAAATGCACGTGTCGCAATTAATTGTGTAACTGCCGGAGCCCATCGTGGCGGAGAGACCGTCTCTCAAGAAACTTACAGAAACGCTTTCCGCGCGAAGCGTCTCTCTAAAGCACACTTTTCCGACTAGGTTATGTTCTAACCTCTCGCGCTTACGCACTTTTTCCGCGATTTCAGCCGGAATCCAGCGTCGATGTCTCCGGGCGAGCCCTTCTGCGCAACCCCGATCATGTTTACCATGAGGATGACATTTTTCCGACGACCGACAACCGTTCAACGACGAAAGCAAGCTCGACGCGCGAAAACCCACGCAAACAAAGCCAAGCTCTCCAAGCTACAGTCGGCTACGAGATGGACGGTGCTCGAATACCAGGCCCGAGGCTAGGTGAGGACTGAAAAGTCCGAAACGTATACGCACTGTCGGCGTGCTCTTCCCCTCCCCTCGGCCCCCTCTCCTTCGTTTTTGGCCAGCTTGCTTCTCTCGTCGTGTCGACGTGCTGAAAATCGAGCTCAGTTCGCTCTCTCTTTCTCTCTCTCTCTCTCCCTCTCTTTCTTTCTCCGGGGCTCTCTCTGGCAGCCGATGTAACGGTTTTTTTTTGCACGCCGCTATGGAATTACAGCGCCCAAAGCTTGATTGATTCGGCCTAAACAGCTTGATAATGGAAAGTTTCGGAGGTGCCGTATGGAGAGACGGAGCTCCGGAGTTGATACGAATGTTTGAAAATATTGCGCGTACCGAGGCGCGTACTTTCTTGTCTCTCTGATGGCTTTGTGCTTGAATGAACGGCTGCGTGCACGAGGGCGGAGCTTGCTCGGGCTTGGGCTTAGTGTGGCATTCGTGTGCTCCGTCGACTTTGGGGGAGAAAGCAGAGGAAAAGTTTGGAAGAAAACAAAGGCGGCGGCATTTTTTTATTTTTATTTATGAATAATTATCGTAGAGATATTTGTATTTACCTATAATGTTTATTTCGCTGTTATTTACACAACGGACATTTAACTTGTGTCTAATTTCTATAATTTACAATGAATTACATTTATACAGAGTTTCATTACCAAGTGAAGAATATCAGATCACTTAGTTAATCTATCTTTTTGTAAGTATCTATTTTTTCAAAACAAATTGTGAGAAACATTGGCAATTTAATAACTATTTTCAGAAATACGTTATGTTATTAAGTATGGGGCGTATTGCATGGCTTTATTAAATGATTATCAATTATTTACAGCTTACTTTTATTATTATTTAACTCAAAATAATTTTAGTTCTTATTAAGAGTGCCAATCAAATTTCCAAACTGCAGAACAAGTTTTCTTTAATAATACAACTTAATTTTGTTGTAAAGAGAGGTATATAGAATATATGTTACAATAAATTATTAATCAGCTTCTATGTATAGTCTCCATAAGTATTATTTCCTTTGGCAATGTTAAATAAAGAAGGATACTTAAAAAAGCTCTTTTTGAAAAAAAGCAATCCCGCACCTTTCTCAAAAAATTTACAATTTACATTTTCAACGTCCTTCTAGGCATTCTGCGTACAAACTATGTACGACGAACCTTCAAATTTTATCAAATCCCACTCAAACAAAAGCCAAATCTTACTGAATCTTTAAGAGAACCCTTAAAGAAACCGAGCTCCTGCATCATATTCGTATCCTACACGATCTCCTCGACGTCGTCGTCCACGTAGAACTTCACCAGCTGATTTTGGTGCACCTTCCGCACGTGCTTGACGAGGTTGTCCTTGAGCTTGGACCTCTTGGGACAGTAGAAGCAGCAGAACCTCGGCTGCTTGCCGCACTCGAACTTGATGTGCCGGCGGAGGTGTTGCGTCCGGACGTATCTCTTGCCGCAGCGAGGGCAGGAGTTGCCCTCGGCTTGCGGCCAGTATTCCGCGTCCAGGTTGGAGTGGACGTTCACGATCTTGAACATTGTTCGCGGACGCAGATACCGGTTGTTCCTCGGGTAATCTGCGAAGACGAAACGATGCACTCGTTAAGATTGTTCGGACTCGGGTGGGTTAACGAGAATATCAGTAAGCAGATTTGGTTTAATGTTGATGTATAAAGTTTAATGCTTGGAGATTTTTGGCACTAAGATTTACGGGAGCTCGAAGGCATGGAAATATGAGATTTAAAGGATGCACGAGAGTATAAATTATTTTTTTTTTATTAAATAAAAATGTATTATAATGTAATGCTGTTAATTTTAGTTAGGATTGAATAAAGAGATAATATTTAATATTAACAATTTTTTCACGTCTGTTAATTACAATAATTGAAGTTTAATTTTGTGCAAGCATAAACTTATTTGCTAATAATTGAAAGAAAATCAATGAAGATATACGCATGCTTAAACTTCGTTGTAGATTTATTAAAAAAATAATTACACAGTTTTTCTTCTTTTTAACTTCTTCAACGAATGGAAACTTTAATTAACAAGCAATAATTTAGCAGTTTATCGCTTTAATTTAGTCACTGTATAACTGCTTATTATATGTACATTGCTTGAAAATTTTCAAAAAATATAATAACGAACGAAAGGGACTTTTTAATATAAATTAAATTCTACGCTGTTAGTAAGTATTGTAAATTTTGTTTTTCTCATCGTAAAACTTAATTTTGCGACTGTCGTGTCGTCGTATAACATGGTCCTTAAGGTTGCTTCTGTGATTGCTCTTTTTCGAACAGTAAATGCAATGGAAACGAGGAGACTTGTTGCATTCGTATTGCAGGTGACGATTTAACGAATTCTTGTGTGCGTAGGATTTTGTGCATTGCTCGCACTTGAAGGGCTTCGATGGATTCGAACAGCTCTCGACTCGAGAAATTCGAAGCTTGAAAGTGGGATCTGAAAAAAATAAATGTACGTTAATCAAAAACACACATACCCTGAGAAAGTTTCAAAATATTGTTCAATGAGTAATGTAAAAGCTTTAGGATGTGTGCACCGAATTGCAAAAGAAGGTAAACGATCCGACACGTAATTAACAAAAGGACGGAATATTATTCGGATTTACTTATAAACATCGTCCAGTACCGCATAAATAAAATTTTAGTTGCACAAGCAAAGAATTGTTAATTGCATTTTTTAATTTTTAATAATTAAATCGCAGTTTTACGTTGGGCATGCACACATTTAAATGAATATCTGGTGATTTCAAGAAAATCCATAGATTCGTGATTACATAAATTTTATAAATTGCATTAGTTAAATACTGGCAGATGTTGCAAAAATATAATTTTTATATTTTTCATGATAATGGCATTACGTTTATATTAACAGATACAGTAAAATATAAAAGATTATTGAAACATAATACATTATTATTTAGTAACATTAGTAAAGAATACAAAAATATCGCAAAATTGTATTGTAAACTTGACCTCAATTCTTGCATACTAATTAAACAATCATAAACAATGATTTAAATCAGTCTTGCGTAAAAAAAAAAATAACGTTGCACTAGAATTGTTAAGGCATGAAATAGGCATGCAGATAAAAGTGTTAATCCATCTCCGTACAAGTATATATTTATCGAATTCTAAGTCTACAATTAAAAACATCGTCGCTCGAAACGCGCCCAGATTCCGTAAGTTTTTGGGAAGGCCATATGGCAGGCTTTTTCAGTTGTGCGTCCGAGAGCAGCTCCGAGAGAATATCTCAAGCTCCACGTGGCGGGGGGAAATCAGCTTTTGTGTTGCCTACACCTGCTTGGCGTCGCCTCGACCTTGAGGAGGCATTTTCCTCTCCGCGCGTCTCTTATACCTGGCTTCCTCCCTCTCTCTCTCTCTCTCCTCGTTGTTTTCGCATCTCCGACTTTCTCTTACTGTCTCACGAAATTTTCTGCACTCTTACACGGTTTACGAGTTTTAACTTAGCAGCTTTGCATCTCGTTTGCTGAGGTTTAGAATTCTTGAAACAGAGTAAACTTTAAAGGAAAGTAATTTATTGGAAGAGTATCGATTTGCATTACTGCCCTGCAAATTGTAAGATTGTCTGTAAAAATTTATTCCAAACAATTAGTTTCACGTCATTCGTTTTTTTTTCCCCATTTTTTTGTTTTACGCATACGCTTATTGTTCTGCAAGCTTAATACTTTGTCTCAGCATGGAAACATTTGGCGAGAACAGTAAAGGTGCACTCTACACAAACTTAGTTTCAGACGTCTGTACAGAGTATTCCAAAAATATTTGCAAAAAAAATTGGTCCTAAAAAAAAAAAACATTCTAATAACAGTTTTTAAATCTGATATAATTAATTAAGAAAATATCGAATTTTATACATTGACGATTTATGTGCACTACGTTGTTGCCCTCTATTCTAGAATATACTTTTCCGTTCAGATTTTCCATACACTCTGCATACCAGCCCGAAGGCTTGCACCTCTTCTATCTCCGTCGAAAAGAGCCGAGCTTACACGAACGATGGAGAAGATACGCACGCCTCTCGCTTCGTTCGCATCTAGCAACAGGGATCTTCCGTTTTCGGAGGGTTCGAACGCTTGCCGAGCGTAAGGCACGTGGAAAAGCTGGACGTAAATTCGGTGCACGGCGAAGCCAAGTCTTTAGTTTGGACGGAGAACTTTTTCTTTTTTCATGCCTCAATGCTGTTGACGAATCAATTAAGATCTACAAAATTGTTTTTACATCGTACTACATAATTTAAATACAACATAATGTTAAAAAAATAAATAAAATTAACAGAATCGATAAAAATTATGAATATAATTGATAAAAACAAACATTAGTTAAACAATTAAACGATACTGATTTTGTTTAATTTCTTTTTTTAAATTAAACTACATCAGTTAACAGCATAAAATGTATAATCTAAGAATGTACCCGAAGTAAAATTTGATTATATACTCGGTTGGAAAAGTCCGTTTTCGGGCTTATGGCGGCCATTGGCGCTTGTAGCGCTAGAAATTGACCGTCTAAGGGACAAAATTATATGCGCCTCAGTCCTGCAAGTAATAAAATTGTCTGTAGAAAAATTTCCTCTGGATTCTACTTTTTCGTGGTGTGTACGATATGACTAATTCATCTTCACAAATTTGCTCAGTCAATTAATTTTTGACAATAATAATAATACTGTTTTAGACACATGCTTGTTGTTCCTCGAGCTTGAGTACTTGTACTCGAAATCTGTATACGGAAACGTCTAGTCAGAATAATTAAAATGCACTCTGCACAAACTTAGTTTTAGACACTTTAAGCAGCGTACTCCGAAAGTATAAGCGGAAAAATACGGCAGCCATTATGCTTGCAGCGGCGGAAGTCGGAAAGCAGAGGAAACTGACCGCCGAAAGGATAAGCCCACGCTGTTCTACAAACAGTAAAATTGTCTGTAGAAAAATTTACTTTCAATTTCATTTCTCGGGGCATTACTAATTCATATTCGCGAATTTATTCATTCAATTAATCTTGGACAATAATATTCTTTTGCGCAAATGCTTATTATGTTTTAAGCTTGAGTCTTATACTATAAATCTCTGCATGGAATCGTTTAGTCAGAACGAGATTTACTCTGCACTCTGCACAATTACTTAGTTTTCGATATTCTACGCAGCGCTTTCCGAAAATGTAAACGGAAAAATATGGCAGCCATTATGCTTGCAGCGGTGGAAATCGAAAAACAGTGAAGCTGACCACCGAAGGGACAAGTTTATATACTTCTACACTGTTACCTTATACAAGCAAGTAAAATTGTCGTCAGAAAAAAAAATTTATTAGGTATTTTAGTTTATTGGGTATTACTAATTTGTATTCGTAAATTTGTTCAGTCAATGAACTTTAGACAATAATAATATTGTGTTAGGCAAATGCTTATTGCTCTTCAAGCTTGACTCTTATACCCTAAATTTTAACGTAGCAACGTGCTCAGAACAATTAAGATGCATAACCTTAGTTTTAGACGCTCTATAAAGAGTGGGCAAATACGGCAGCCATTATGCTTGCAGCGACAGAAATTGTAAAGCAGAGAAGCTGATCACCGAAGGGACGAAGTCTATATGCTTCTACACTGCTATCCTGCAAGCAGTAAAATTGTCCGTAGAAAAATTTACTCTGAATTTTAATTTCTTGGGGTATTCCTAATTCAGATTCGCGAATTGGTTCATTCAATTTATCTTGGGTAAAATAATAAAATTATTTTGCCCATTTGCTTATTGTGCTTTCTTAATCTGATAATTTATAGTTATGCAAACATTGACTGTCATACATTGATGATTTATATACGCATGTTATTGTCCTCTATCCTGTAACATTCTTTCCGCACAGTTTTTCAATGCATTCTGTATACTACCCCGAAGACTTGCACCTCCATCTTTGTCGAAAAGAGTCAAGCTTAGACAAACGACGAAGAAGATACCTGCGCCTCGCTCCGTTCGTGTAAAAGGGACCGAAATCACCGAACGCTTGCCGAGGGTAAAGCACGTGAAAGAACCGGACAGAAATTCAGTGTACAGAGGTGCCAAGTTTTGAGTTTAAACCGAGAACTTTTTTATTCATGATGGCTAGAGCTATAGAAAAGTAAATTATTAAGATTTATGAAATTGTTTTTATATTATATTACGTATTAAAAATATATACTTTAATATTTTTGTGTCACTGAATAAAATGAAACACTAATGATAAAAATTATGCATATTTGTTTATAAAATCAAATTTGACAAACAAAATATCATATTCTAAAAAAATATTCGACCGTTATTCAGCCAATATTAGATTAATATTCGACCGTTATTCAACCAATATTCGTTGATTCAGCAAATATTCGGTAAATTTTTTATCAATATTCGGCCAATAGTCGACCAGTGTTCAGCCATTATTCAGCCAATATTCGATCATTTAGCGAATATTTGGACAGTGTTCGACTACTATTTAGTCAATAATTGACAAGGGTTCGGTTATTATTCAGTCAATATTCGACCAATGTTCGGTCATTCGAGCAATAGTCGACCTGTGTTCAGCCAATATTCAACCATTATTCAACCAATATCCGATCAATATCCGATCATTCAACTTATATACTTGACTATTTGTAATTTAATTTCAGTACTTTCTTTTTTTTTTTAATTTTTATAAAAATTTTATATCTTTTTGAGAGGTCATTTAATTACCGCTTTCAAATAAATAATACTTTTGATACTTGTATTACCAAAAATGAAATTTTAAAAATATTGTTATACTACATAACTGAGATATTTCTGCAATACCTCTACAGCATTTTCAAAATAGTAAATTAGTAAACACAAAAGAGAATTAAAAAATTACGTTTGTTCAAAATCATAGCAATTGTATTTATGAAAATAAATGGTTATCAGGTTATTACAAATATTTTTAAACGTAAATAAAAATACGTATAAAGTCATCGAAATTTGATATCAGAAAGTTTATTAAATTCGAGGGCAAAATAAACATTACACAATTTTGTGATTGTACTAGTACACACAACGAAGTTTTCATGATATTTTATTTATAAGAATTTCTAATGAAAGGGTTGGACATTTTTTATTGTTTATAAAATATTGGCATATTAAGTACAACGCTGTTTAAAAAATAAATATTTGTACAAATTTATACAAGTTTAAAAATTATCATTAAAGTATAACATTATTTGTACATGCTAAATATAATGTTCACGTATGAAATATACAAAATTAAACATGTTTTTTTTTGTATATTTTAAATTTATAATATTGTTTATATTATAATCTTCTCTTACATTATCATCTATTATAAATTTCACGTATTAAATATGTGAAATTTACAAAAATCTTACTTTTACTTAAGCTCGAGCATTTCAATAATTTACTTTTTAAAAACATTTTTTTTTTAGTAATTACACATCGTGAATGCAAGTCTTACAAATAACAAATCAGTAATTATTAGTTAATGTTTTTAAGTCATAATGATTGATCACTATTTTTCATTCCTTGATAACTTATTATTTTATCAAAATTAACAACGCAATTTTCCTAATGTTATTTCCTTATATCCTATCCCTGGATAATAAAAATCTTAGCGAGTGTTACCTAGTTTTTAGATACATTTGAAATTAAAAATATAAAATATCTTTTATTTTATTATTCTTCACAAAAACAAGTCAAATTTGCTAATTACAATCGAAGCTGATGATAACGGCTTTCCGATATATACGTATAGTGTGGGAAGCTTATGGCTGTCCTGTTTAAGATTTAAAATAATATTAAACGAATTTTTACTTTCGTCGATGCATTCACACAATCAAAGTTTGTGTAACACGTATCATAAATTACATAAACAAATTTGATGCTACTTAGAAGTCAGTGCAATGACCAAATATACACTGAAAGAAAAATACCATTGAATTTATTATTTGGTGCAAGCTAATTTCGCCGAAAAAAATATGCGATAAATTTAATAATGTGAACTTATCAATTTAATAAGTTAATATCATCAATTTAATAAGTTAATATCATCAACTTAATAAATTATTGCAACCAAAACAAACAGTCAGATTAAGCAATTTAATAAAATATGTTATTAAAATAATTCAGTATTTTTATACAAAAAGTAAAAGAAACTTTTCTTAATTTTATTACCTACGAATTTCATATTCTGAGAGATTTAACTTTGTATTCGCATTATCGCATATTTGTTATTTCGATTATTTTTTGATGTATACATATTTTAGTCGCTTGCACATTGTGTTTATTACATATATTATTCTGGTATCCCTAGGCAAATTACATAACTCGCTATCGAATACTATGTCGTAACGCCAACGCTTACATTAGTTATAAGTGTTGTCTTCAAGCTAGCTCTTATATGTATACTATCTGAACGTATTTTGGGCACTTGCAAGTTTGCAAATCAACTAGCAGCAATGTTGATTATCAAAATTATAAGAAATTGAAATTTAGTGTTCTAAAATATGTGTTTATATTCATCGTTTTAGCATTCCATTTCATAATATGAGAGAATAAAATTAATAAGAAAAAATTTAATAATTTCTGTGATTGTATTCATAAAATATGTTATCAAGTTAAAAATACGATTATTTAGTTTGATGACTATTTTAATGTATGATTATTCTAATGAAATATTTAACCAAAATCATTTTGATATCATTAATTTAATAGAATTTTCATTGATTTAATGATATATTTCATCGGCGAAATTTGGTTTTTTCTTGCCATCAATTTAGTAATATATTTTATTAATTCAACAGTATTTTTTTTCTTAGGGATAAGTTCGACGGAATGAAAAATTCGTTTTACATAGTTTTTTTTAAATCTCGAACATCAGCTGTCCTTGTATTTGCATACATATGCAAATACAATATATTTGCATATGTATGTAAATTTCCTTGTACTATGAAGATACATTTAAGTACATTTTATTGGCCTTAGACATGAATTACGCTCGCTAGATTTTTAATGGTTTCTCTACCCGCGATATAACGACAATACTATTTTACTAACTTCTCTCCACGATCAAAACTCCTACTGTTCAGTGCTTTCCAAATCTATGCAATAGACATCCTGGTCCTTGTGCATCTGCCTGACGTGATTGTACGCGGCGTATCGATACTTCGTTATGTGACGGCAGTAGGGACACTGAAATCTGGGCCGCTGGTCGCAGGCATACTTGAGGTGCTGTTGAAGGCCGCGTTGGTACGTGAAGCTGCTGGGACACTTGGGACAGTAGAATCTACGGCCAGCTTTGCCCATCGTCGGGAGCGCGTTTCGACCCAACTGGTCCGCTACCGAGGGACTGGAGGAACCGGAGGATCGTTCCCCTCGGCTCTTGTGGCGCTTCCCCGCCGCCAGGATGTCCTCGATCTCCACCACCCGCAACTGGTTTTCCTCTGGAAAACAAAAAGATGTGTTAATGGAGCGGAAGAGTTTGGGGTGGAGTTAGGCATGCTGGTGGAATGTTGGTTAATTGTACAAGTGTTGCTTGTGGAATGCGAATTGAAGTGAATTTTTAAAGTTGAATGAAAAAATATATTAAATTATAATAATACAAGAATGTGGAGTCATAAATATTTTTTGAATGAAGTTTTGAATGGAGAGATTCGTTTTACTTTTATTGAATCATTTTTCTTTTGCTTTACAGTTTTCTTGTGCGTTGGAGAAAAATTTTACATTTTCTACATTAGTGCGTATAAATTTTTGGCATTTTCGTCATTTTAATACTGCAGTTTCGACATCTTTACTAATATTCAAGTAATGAACTGTAACCAAACAGTTTGATACATCTCTATTTATGTAAAAAAATGAGAAAATAATAAATATTTAACAGGTACAATTTGTATTTATATAACTTAAATCTAACTCTTCATATTTCTACGAATTTGGAATGTTGAACATGTAACCATTTTATAAATTTCAATGAAAAAATTACATTGATATTCTTATTAAATATTAAATATAATCTAATAGCACAAAGTTCTAAATTATGAGTTCGCAGACATTCGAAATATCACACTCTCCGATTGCATCCTGGGAATAATAGTTGATTAAAAAACTGGTTGCATCGAGCATTTTATACGACTTTTCTCGTGCTGTTGCAAGTGATGCCGATGCTTGAAGCGCTTCTTGCAAGAATTGCACTCGAAGCGTGGTGTAATTCCGCACTCGAGCTTTAAGTGGCGCGTCAAGTTGCACTTGCGAGTGTAACGACGACCGCAGCGCTGACAAGCGAAGGGCAGTGACACCTCAAGTCGAAGGTGATTCCTCATCACCAGAACTGAAAATCAAATTCAGAAATTTTTTGGTTAGTTAAAAAATTTTGTCGGATGACTGTTAGAGAAGTTGGGGGTATGTTCGGGAAGTATCGCTAAGGAAGGTTATTTTTTAGTTGTTTGTGACTTTGTATTGTATTAAGTTTTTTATTATTTAAATTGAATAAGTTTTTTGGAATATTGTGTAATTGGTGTTTAGTATTATGATAATAGGTTTAAGAAGGTTTTTTTCTATTTTTCTGTATGTATACTTTTGTCACGAAATTGGAAATTTTAGAGAACAGGGAAATTATCGATAAATAAAAAAAGTTTATTTACATTAGTACAAACATTTTAATCTGATGAAAAAAAAATATACAAAATACTTACTTTCGCCAATTATAATAATTAAAATTAACTTTATAAAAATATCTTTTTAATTCGAATGAAAATTTTTGGAATAAATTTATGATGTTAAATAATATAAGAATAATATAAGAAGATTAGTAAATTATTATAAGTTTAAAATAAGCTTCGATCAACAGAAGCAGTCAACTATTCGTTTATATAACATTGCTTTTTCACAAACAATTTGTTTATTTATTTCTCTTGTCTTTACGATGACAATTGTGCAAATGCTCGTTCATCCTATAACGTCTCGTGAATTTTTTCTTACAAACCGGACATTGGTATCTCGGCTCATTTTCGCATTCCAATTTTTGATGTCGTCTTAGATTTTTTAATCGGTTGTATGATTTATTGCATTCTCCGCAAACGAATGGGTTACCCTCATAGCGCACCGATCGAACAACGGGCTTTCGATCCGGATCGTCTGGTGCCAGTGGATCGACTGCAAGCTCCTCGTAGTCATCTAAAAAGAGTACATACTGCTTTAGAAGACATAAGAAACGATTAAAAATTTAATCTTATGAGCAATAAATTACGCTTTTTGTTATATATTCAACTAGTAAATATTCGTTTCACAAACAAGATAAAGTAGGAAAGAACACTGTAAATTATTTTTTGCAATGTTTTAAAAATTTTAAACTTTAAAAAATAGAATTTTCATTGTATCTTGAGTTGCAAATAACTACTAATGTTATAAGTACAAAACCTATGATTAGTGCTTCAAAACGCTAAAAAATTACTATCTAAAGTTTTTAATTCGTATGAAATGAATATTATACGTGTTTTGCAAAGTGCAATAATGAAGTAAGTAGTGATTCATAATACCATTAGAAGAAAAAAATTAATTTATTTATAAACGTTAATGATTAGTTATAAAATATTATGTATATATACAAAATATTATGTTTCTTTATTTCTGCAATTCAATAAAAATGTCATGTATGAAAATTGAGGTCAACGGTTTCAAAATCAATTCATTTTCATTTCAATAATTTGTTTGCTATTTTTCTTGAATTGCATATTATTATAGTTATTATATATTATTATGATTATGGGTTTGATAGATGACTGAATTTTAATTTGTCGAATTTGAATTTTTTGAAGAATGAATAAAGTTTTCTCAGTATATTTTATTTTTATTATAGAAATGAGTATTATTATATATAAAAAAAGTCTATTGATTTACGAACATAGGCATGTTTTCTGAATATTTTCATTGCTAACATGTTACAAATTTCAAAAGTGCATAATTTTTTAGAATTGCTCCTATACGTCTGGTTTTCGAGATATCCTAACCTAAAAGTGCAAAAAACGCGTTTTTTGCAGTACTACCTTTCCCCTTTCAAACCTATTTTGATTTTTTCAAATATACATTTTTTTCACCAAACTATCGCAATCTGAAATTTTACAATTTACCCTATTGCAAAGACCTCATAAATCCCGATAAAAAGGAGCAGAAACCTCATAGAATCCGATAAAATTTTATCGGG
>JAWWEO010008540.1:0-35993 GCA_035582975.1 Ormyrus labotus
ATAGATATACTGGGCCGTGCTAAATTGTGTACAATGTTTACGTGTATGATTCTTATGTGTATCAAACGCACCTTACCAGTTAATTTATTAATTTAGTTTATTTTATCTCTTTAATTACAAAGGCTATATACTATAACCTCGTAGAAATTTTGTGCAATTAGATTTCTATTGCACAAAGTTTAAAGTTTTATTTATGAATTTCTTACTTTTGCATAACGGGTATTATAACTATTGAAATTATAATAGTAGTGATAAAAACATAAAAATCTTTATATTTTTAATTTTAAATTTCTATGATTCTGTAATATAAATGAATACACCTATAATGATAAATTCGAAAATTTTAAATATTTTGCCAATGTTAGAAGAAAAATAAAAAATAAACTAATGTTTTATATGTGAGAGTAAAATAATGTACCCCGTTCCTTTATAAATACTATCGACGAAGAAATGGTAGGAAGATTACGTAGAAATTTGCTAATGCACGATTGAGTCAAGCACCGCCATTATTATTACCTGTGCAGTGACATCGACACGTGATTTACAATGGCAGAGTTGCTGTTGTTTCTATCTCTCGACACTGCGGCTGCACCCTCGCACTATCATTCCTTCAACCCTATCCCGGCTGGCATTATACAACGAGCGGCGGGGAGGAAATTGCACGGCGCTTCGCGGCTACACCAATATTACAGCGTTCGACGGATATTATCTCATCTCAATCCCAACATCCTCTACTCCGCCTGCCGATTTTTTTTTGTCCAACTTATACCGTTTTATGATTATGTAGCCATGCTTCTACTTTTTCTAACCTGCTTTTACTTGCTTCGAGCTGCGTTTTCACGGCTTGTAAATAATCCCGCAATAAAGCCGTTGGAAGAAGTTTAAAGGGCGTAGCAAGAATTAAAGAGAGATCTATATATATAACCAGAGCTCTTAATGCTTAGCACTTTAGCTATATATTATAATCGGCTATTTTGCTTTAAGGGTCCGTAATGTCAGTCAATTATAAATTCATTTTATAAGCTGTAAAAATCATGACATTTGGGAGAAAATGGCTGACTGTACACGGAGAAAAATTTTCTAGTAAAAATTACAATAATACATTTTAATTTGATCACAGACTGTAAAAATCCTAAAAAATTACCATGTCCATAGTAAATTTTACAAGTCTAAATACGAAAATTTATCATTGACCTCGTAAAATTTACTAGAAACTATGGTAATTTTTTATGATTTTTACAGTCTGTGATCAAATTAAAATGTATTATTGTAATTTTTACTAGAAAATTTTTCTCCGTGTATAATGAATATCTCATCTTATTTTATTTCTCTCTATTTTCTACCCGTTCACAATATTTTTGAGAAAAAGTCAAGAACGCGAAATTTATATTACACAAACTATAAATTATTAATAATGCGTAGTAAACAATATTTTGTGAATAATTTTCTGTATACAATAACAATGTGTACAATTCTTATGTGCATGAATCAACCCCTGTCTTTATATTTAAGTTAGTCGAATAAAATTGTCGAATAAATGAAAGCTATATATGTATTTCAATTTATTCCAAAATAGGCGAGAAATATTTTATTTTAAACCACTTCGTTTAATATTATCCATATTTGTCAATAAAGATTATTCAGCTTCCTTATTTAAAGGCAGCTTCGCTAAATTAAGAAAATTAATTTTAGTTCTAGAAAAATATATATTTTTAGAATATATTTTTAGATACCTCTGTAGTTGTATTTCTATTTCAATATTTCAATCTCTGGTGCGCAAAAATTGACCTAATTAGTCATTTTAATATAAATAATTCTGCCAGTATTTGTGCACACTATTCTTTTACGTTATAATTTTTCCTAAATCTCATATTGCGCAAGTTCTCAGAATTACAAATTTTTAAACAAGCTAGTGGTTAGAATTTTTGCATAATAAATTAGATTATATATTAGCTTTATAACTTCATATCTTTCAATTATTAGTACATGATGTGTTCGATTATAATTATTATAAATAATTAGCAAGTTTGTTTTCGTCAAGATTACATAATTTACAACGCCTAGAACTTTCTTCTAGCGATACCATAAAAAAGCTTAGAATTAATTCATGAAGCTGCGTATCCATTAATTGGCAGAGGGGTTAGTATTTTTAATAGTCTCGTATAGCTTCATTTGAACTAATTTTAAAATGTTAAGCTACTTCGATGTTTTTTAATGTTAAAAAATTTGTTAAAATTAATGTTAAAATTAAACGTGATTGACATAATTTAACAGCATGTTTTAACGTATTTGTTCAATATGTGCACAAAAAACAAATTAACATTAGTTGCACACCTATATCTTAATTGAATAGTAAAATATTGAATGTCCTAATAGAATGCATTAATCAATTCTCGCAATCTAAAGCAGTCAATTCAAAATGCTCACAAAGTTCATAAATGCTTCGAATAAATTCTTGAATCATAATCAGAAAATGAGTACTTCCTGCCTTTCAGACGCACGGAGTCAGTCTTCTCTCGACGTTCGCTTCGTTTCTGACCCGATAAGAACAAGCCGCTATCTTCCATTCTAGACCGTAATTTTTCCTCTGGCGATATAAACCTTCGTAAGGAGCACATTTATTTTAATCAATCGTTAAACTCCTCTTTTCTCAGCCAGAACTACAGGTTTCTCATCGCAGATTATTTCATCGTAAGCAGGTAAGTTATCGGATATTAAATCGATAAATCTACTCAGCGGACAGATAATCAGACAGCCGGGAATTTGCATTTCCTTAAATGTCGAAGTCAATCCATTGTAGTACAGAACCTATAAAAATGTAGCTATTGTCATTAATTTCACAAATTTCTTAGCAAATTAATTATCTTACCTTAACGTAATAGAATTGTAGATCTTGGCGCAATTCTATAATTAGAGCACTTGAATACTCTGGTATGTGAGGTTTCCAAATTTTAAGAGTTTGTAAAATTGAAACCATAATGAGCTCATGGGAGCTGTATAAAAATATTTTTTTTTTACTTGGCCACTCGACGTCTGTTGAATTCAACATGTCATCTACTATTTTGCGCATAAGGGAGCCTGGTATTCAAATAATTCATTACTTCCATTTTTTTATTTAAAAATATATAAAGAATAAATTTAAGATTTTGTTAAGATGTAATGGATTCGACTGACAGTTGTGTTTCAAATGAATAAGTAAAACAATGACGGGCAATTCTGTCAAATGATATCTTTTTTTTAACCAAGGCGACGTTTCGGTTGCATTTTTGCCAGATATCGTTTGACAGTATTGCCCGTCATTGTTTTATTTATTCATTTAAGACGTTTCGGCTGCATTTTTGCCAGATATCATTTGACAGTATTGCCCGTCATTGTTTTATTTATTTATTTAAGATTTTATTATAAACCTACCTCCGTTAACTCTTCTCATCCAATCAGTATATTTCAAAATATCGTATTCTAAATAAGTTGCC
This sequence comes from Ormyrus labotus, assembly GCA_035582975.1. NCBI lineage: Eukaryota > Metazoa > Arthropoda > Insecta > Hymenoptera > Ormyridae > Ormyrus > Ormyrus labotus. The sequence goes on from JAWWEO010008540.1 coordinate 3,474, forward strand.
CGTAAAAGAGCTGGGAAAGTATCCATAGCCCACTCTGGAAATGATTCATTCATTGATTGCAAAGCTAAGAGTTTGTGAGATAGCAAAAACATATCGTTGCTATCTTTTAATTCGCTCCCTGATAAAATTGATACATTTCGCATCATTTCACGGTAAGGGTCAAGCAACTTTTGAACTTCTTCTGAAGATCTTACTTTTTTTAATTCCCTTTGAAACCTGAAAGTAAGAAATAAAAATTAATTATTATTTCATTTATTCATTTATTTTAGCAAATTTTTCAACTTTCGATGCATTAATTGTAGAAAAACTTGCAGATATTAAATTAACTTATTCTTGGAAAGCAACCAATAACTAATTTCATATATTTGTAATTTTTTAATCATTTAAAAAAATATATAGGAATTATTACTGCGGGCAAAATTTCGGAAACAAAAGGATGTCATCATTCTCAGGAAAATATGAAAATGGAATTGGTTGCCAGGCTAATGATTCATGCCATTTCTGATGTCTGTGGGGCACATAGAGAGCCGCTAGAAGAAGTTGTAAGCTCATTTTTGCTCTCATGTATTCAGTGCTGTATGCCGAAACTGTAGCAGGTTCGTAGATGTCACCTAAGAAATCAGCGTATTTCGCTCGGAGTGCCTCGCCTAGATGGTACGCCTTTTGTCTTCCCGCCTGAAAAATGTTCATATTTTCACTTAGATGTGCCATATTTGTAAAACATGAAAAGTGAGACTGCCAACTTTAAATTTTTTTTCCTACTTTTACTTACCTTATCGTACCCAGTGAAACAGAAATACATTTTAATATATATTTATATATTTTTAAGGAAAAGTAAACTAAGACTCCTGACGAGTATGACCCTTTTCTGTATCTCTTTAAGAATTGGTGAAATATTTTTTGACATTAAAAAAGTTTTTTAATCTTTTCTTTCATTCAGATTCTTGTTTGGCTTATTGAACCATCTTATAATAAGATGAAATATTGAATGTAAATTATATATATAATGTATATATCTGCATGTACGTTAAGGTATAAATAAATAATTAATATGTCAACAAATTTTAAAATTGATAAAAATAGCTACAATTTCGTACTATAATGGACTGACTTTAATATTTAAGGAAATGCAAATTATCGGCTATCTGGTTAGTTTTCAGCTGAGTAGACTTATTGACATATCTATATATGGGCATTCTCTGCCAACGAGAAATCCCTCTGCCCATCATTTTTTGTTTTGATCTACGAAGTTTATCTGGGGCGCAAAATTGATCTTAGTGCATTTACTTTCATATGCCGTCTGGAGATTTTAAAAAATTAATATGTCTGCCCTTATATTATATGGTAGCAGAATTTCTGTAAAGCATTTGTAAAATGCTTTTGTAGAATTATGATTTTTTTAAATCGCCTAGTTACAATTTGCCCCCTATATGTAGATAAATCTTCTCGGTCCGAACAAAACATGGATATTAGGGGATATTCTCCGACTGGTCGAGAATACTCCATACACATAAATAAGTTTCAAATTTAATATTTACGTTTGTTAAATCTCCTGTCACTTCATCATTAGGCAAGCGATCTCCATGTCTAAACACCTATAAGAAAATGTTTATTTAATTAGTGATGACTTGAAATACTTATATTTTTTTAGAATGAATACTTATATAAGTTTTTTATTTAACTTTCTTTACCATACTTAATAATTTTAATTCTCCATAATGAACACTGATAGTAAGGCTTACAAAGTTTATCAAAATAAGATTAGTGTAAATATTGAATATTCTCATTTTTATAATTAATTTAAAAATTACTAACAATGAAATTATTAATTTTCATCAAACGCGTCCAATTCGAATTAGCTTTTCTGAATACTACGAGTTCGAGTTTCCATTTAGAGAAAAATGTAGATCTTGTAAATCTTATCTTGTAGATTTTAAAAGCAAACATTAAAATCTTTGCAAACTTGAATTTGATAAACTCTATTGCTCTATTTATAACTGTAGTGAAGGTTTTTAGACTCACTGGTACAAATATTACCAGCAGACTCTGGTCAGATAAAGGTCAGATTTCGATTAAGTGGTCATTAACGTAACTTAAGGGATCATTTTGCCTTATCAAATTTAAAAAATAAATTCTTTTTTTGACGAATTTCGAAAGTACATTATGTTTTCAAAAATATTCTGTATTTTTTCTTAATCTTATTTGAATTAGCTCTTAGGTGTTACTACTCTCGGCTTCGACTGATATTTAGAAGTAACCGAAATGAACACAAATTATACGACGTAGTCGTAATAAAGACTAAATCGTTCAAAAATCTTTGAAAATCTACTGTTACTATAGTTTCAACGTAAAATGTAACCAAAAAAAGATTAAAGATTTATAGTTCAGTCAATACGGACAGCGGAGGTTAGGCTTCAAAGTGTGTGTCAGGTGTACTTGCGGAGAAAAGTAAATAAATTCGTGTCCGATTATTTGTACCGCGGGCTACGAAATTAAGCGTCGTTTTATTTACGTAATACATTTAATCAGCGTTGGAATACGCAACATAAAATTATTTTGTGGTCTAATGTCTGTGGATTTAGTATATACGGATTTAATTCGAATACTTATTATAAAATTCATGAAAATTTAACATGGCTTTTTCAACTTAATGAGGCGTAAAACTATCACCGAAGAAAAGCGTTTAAATACTGAAGCGGGAAATCCCGGAGATGTTTTCTTGGTTTCTGACGATGGTTAGTTGTAGTCGAAAAGAGGCTTTACTTTTCTCGTAGGCATTGTTTCTTTAATCGAAAAATATAGCGGAAAAGTTTTACTGTGTCCTATTGTGCGATCAAGTTATTGCAAATGTTGCGAGCGATGGAAAGGGCAAAAAGATCAAACGCAGGAAAATGTTTGTTCTGTGAATCATGAAGGTAGTCTGGTAAACCGGAAGTAGACGGTGTAGACAAAATATTTACGCGATCTGTGGAAAAATTCGGACTTCGGTATGGTCGCTACATCGATGATGGAAACTCCAACAAATTAAAAATATTACTTGATGTTTTCCCATACGGTGAAGAATTCGTTATAAAAAAGTTTAATTATATGTTTTACACGTGAAAAAAAAAACTTTTCAAGCGAGTAATTGCTGCTAAAAGAAAGCTGTGACATTATAGACGAAAAAATACAGAAAAAAAAGACGAGAAAAAACTTTTCCACGAATAGCGGCTTTGACCAATAAATGAATGAAAAAGCTGCCGACGTATTACGATTTAGCCATGCAGCGACATAAAACTACATCTATCTAGTATCTTTATTTAGCTTAAAAAGAATGACATCGATATATATATAGGACTCGCATAAAAAATTCGCAAAAATTACTTATTTGTAATGTAGGATGATCCCTTAAAGCGACATAAATTCTGCCTAACATCTAACCGAAAAATATTTAATTTTTAAAATATGTTTAATGTAAGTTTCATATTATACGCCGTAAAATTGAAAAAAAATACTCTGCTTTTCAAAATCTTCAAAATGAATTGCAATTTCGTTTTGCGTTTCTTTTATTCCTATTTTTTTTTTTTTTTTTTTTTTGAGTGCTATTTTCCTAAACAACTGAACAATAAGTTACAATAATTGATCATGTTTTGGCCTTCAAACACAAAGGGTGACTTTTTCCGTGAAATTGAATTGAATTTGCCCACTGTTTGCTAAATTACTACAGAGATTGCGGAAATATTCGGTCAAGCTAGCTATAATAATTATCAATATTTAGACCAGAAAATCTGCTCATTATTCTACCAGAGCTACAGAAATTAACTTAAAACATTTTTCTTTGAAATTTTTTGTAAAACACAGTGCAATTGATTTTTAACTTCCGCTCATAAAAGCTAAACCAACTATACATATTACCGGTTTTCGTTGGTTCTTATCTCTTGGTGCATTACTATCTACGTATTTACATCTGATCATAAAAATTAATTCAGATTGATAAGATTAGAGAAACCGCGACTGAAGCATTTTAGTTTGACATAAAACGAAGAGATTTCAGACTGATACAATTTTGAAAATTCCTAAAGAATTGATATTGTTATTTTATTTTTAATTACTTGTCTTCGTTTTCATTACAGTTATAAACTACCTAGAATAAATTTGAAAATTAAAGCTCATCTTATTCTGGAGTCTTTTAAAAAAAGAATGAGCTGGAGTCTTATAGAGAAAATCGTTAAAAATCAATTAGCGATTCACATTGAACTTTCAACAATAAAAAGGAGATTTGGACATATTGGCTTTCATAAAAAGCGAAAGAATGAGCAAGAAGACGTTGGAGGGCACAACTTCGGTCGAGGATTTAAAGACAAAGGTTGGAAATGAAGTAAATGATGTTGAAAAACAAGGATTTTTTCTGAAAATTTATAAGCGCAGATGGCTTATGGTAGCATTGTTTGTACTATATTCAACCAGTATCAATGGACAATGGGTTGAATTTTCCATCATATCCAATATTATTAAAAGGTAACTAACAAGAACTAGTAAAATTTCTTAAACATCAAGAATTAAAAATGTAACCAAATTAATTTAAAAAATCGTCTAGGAAATCAAAGTAGATGATCAAATAATGATGATAATATATAAATGATGATGATATATAAATTTATTTTAAAATAAACAAAATTACAATTTTAATTCTATTTTACAAATTTACAGCCTTTGCTATAAGCCAACTTCTTATTTCTTTGCATAGGTACTACAATGTCTCTTCGTTTGCGGTCGATTGCACGGCAATGTCCTACATGTTTTATTACATTCCGTTTATTTTTCCGGCAATATATTTATTGGAACGTTTAGGAATTCGAAAGACTTTGATTATCGGAAGCTCTTTAAGTTGTTTAGGTTCATGGATCAAAACGTGTGCAATATCTCCAGACAGATTTTATCTTATTTTAATCGGGCAATCGTTGGTAGCCGCTACTCAGGTAATTCTTTTTACATGCAATTTTTACTTTGAATTTTATGAAATCCAATCAAAGGTTTTGAGTTAAAGTACAGGATTTTATTCTCAGATATTATATAGTATATCTCTCAAATTTTATAAATTGCAATTATCTTTAACCGAATTTTTTTTTTTAAATGTCCTGTATTAGAATAAAATAAAACTAAAAAAAACGATTGTATGATATTTGACATGAGAAAGTCTAAAAAATTAATTTTTATAAATAAAACAAATGCTTTATTTCGATAAAATCCTATCTTCTCTTCTTCACAATTACATTGCCTAAAATAAAATAATAATTTTTTGTGCAAAAAGAATGTGCGGTTAAAAGAAATTAAAATTTGTATTATTTTAATATATTTTTACAATATATTCATTTATTTTGATACATATGCTGTTAAGTCTTTAATAAGAATCTCTCTGTGTAAGTACGCAAAAGGAGAGAATCTTACGCAAACATACGTCTATCAGCAAATAGAATTGAATGTTTAACGATAGCAAGGCAGGGGATTTTAAAAATATAAAAAAGAGAGAAATTGAATGGGAAAACGTGTAAATAAAGCTCCAACGACAAACGGATTAATAGTAACAAAGAGGATTGTAAAAAAAGCATTATTTCACTAGCAAAAGAAAGGGTTTTATTTTAGAGATTTTTTGATTTACTAGTAACAATTCCGCTTTTCTCCCTGTGAATTTTAAAATGGATTTTACTTTTAAGGACCGTTGGCATTAAATTTAAACTTAACTAAATGAATTGGCTTGATTTAATTCCTATAAATAAAAATATAGGAATAATCAAGCAATTTCACTACTAAAGTTCGGTCATTAAAAGTTATCATGAACTTTAAAACCTTAGTCCTTAAAAACTATTGCCTTTTTCTTTTCGTGTGATGTAAAAATTTGTTATTTTCGGACTGAAATGTATTGAAACGCCATTGTTATGAATGATGAATGCAGATCATTGTTTGAAAAGATTATAGAATAGAATGCTATTTCTAAAACTATTGATTATGTTTTGACTGAATTAAAAATAGAGTCTCATACATTTTACCCAAAATATACCGATTGGACAATAATTTAGAGGGTGCATTTTTAAACTGGTATATATAGATATTTTTACTATTTTTAACATCCTCTTCGAATAATCAATACATTAAGTAACAATTAACAATTTCGATCTTGTAATGTAATACCCTCAAGATATAACAATTAATTAACTGTCTGTCTGCTGAATGCGAATACGCATCAGATAATTCTATTATTACTCGCGAGATTCTAGCAAACAAACATTTGAGAAAAGAGAAATAATAGAAGCATTGTAACACGCTTCAATATAAAGATGTAAACGTATGTTCTCAGTCATAAATTCCGTATATTTATGGATGACCGCACTCCAGATGTATAGTACATAACGCCCAAAACAGTTTGTCTTCATTTATGCATGATCACGACGACTTGGATGTATGCACAGTAATACACATAAGGGCTTATCAATACCTGAACGTGCAATGTAGGATTCTCATCTTGATTAATTCAATGATGAAGGACCATTGAATTGCTTACTCTCTCGCCGTCTCTTTCTCGCTTTAATAAACTGGACACTACCACGCGACTTGTACTTATTGATTCATGCAGTACTGTCCAATTATTATTTATTGCTTGTCGGGCATCGTGAACGTTTTAAAAATAAAATAATGAAAATAAAAACTCAATACAAGAGAAATTGTTCTCTTGCATAAGCGAACTGCAACTTTATAATGCATAAATTCGTTACAATTTGCCTTTGCAGGTTTTAATGCTGCCAATTCCAGGAAGAATAGCTGCCAAGTGGTTCGGTTCGACGGAACTATCGACAGCCACTTCGGTCGGTGTCTTCGGCACTCAACTCGGCGTTTCAATTTCATTTCTGTTTCCACCGATGCTTGTCAAAAATCACGAGAGCACAGAGAACATCAGCTCGGATCTCTCCTTTCTTTCCTTCTCAATCACTGCTGCAACAACTGTAACCCTCTTATTGATCGCGTTACGTAAGTAATTTGAATAATTCGCAATAATAATTAAATTCTTCTATTCAAAATCAATAAGCTCCGTCGGGAATAATTGTCTGCTCTAATTGAAAACAGAGGTATTCTGAGAGCAAGGGAAGCAACGAAAGCGGGTAGACTCGTAGTAACTCGAGCGCAACTGTACCGAGAGCAGTTTTTAATCAAGCTTCGGGGGTCCATCCAGTCGATGAAACAATAGCCAGTTTGAACTTAAAGAATCGCACGGCATTTCAGTGTTCGAAGAGGAGCCGAAATTACCGCCAAGCGAGACCCGAGCACTTCAGAAATCTAAGCGAAGCGAGAAGGAGGAGGGTTTCATGCCGCCATTGAAGAGACTCTTTACCAATCGGAGCTTCTTGATTCTTTGCAATTCCTACGGGCTGAGCATCGGCGTGCTTAATGCAGTGGCCACCTTGCTTAATCAAATGTTTCTGATGCACTTCGAGGTAAAGTTAGTTTATACATTTTTTTTCGTCGTTTTTCTATACCCATTCAATATAAAGTTTGGATCAGGACATTTTATTTGTAGAATTTTATTATCACAAGCTCGGTTAGCTATTTAGATTCCCCGTTTATTTTTACAGAATGGAGAAGAAGACGCCGGAAGAATTGGGCTTCTTATCGTCGTTACAGGGATGATTGGTGCAATTGTATTTGGGATCATACTTGATAAAACTCACAAATTCAAGTAAGTCAATCTCAATACTTGTTAAATTTCCTAAGTCAGAAAACTCATAGAACTCGTTTAATTTCAGAGAAACTGCCGTCACCGTTTACTTTCTGACGTTTTGCGGTCAAGTTATTTTCGCCGCTGCCATGTTCTTAGAAATAAAATGGATGGTCTACTTATCCGCAGTATTTCTTGGGTATAATTTCAATAAATCGTTAAGATAACAATAGAGCTACATAGCTTTCGATTCTGATCGAGCGAATTTTATTCAGATTCTTCATGTCCGGCTATCTGGCACTGGGCTACGAGATGTCCGCGGAGTACACCTACCCGGAAACTGAGACGCTGGCCGCGGGCATCCTCAACATCGCGAACAACGTCTACGGCATTGTCTTGGTGGTGATTCTCGGGCCGGCGATGAACAAGTGGGGCGACGTGCCGGTGCACTGCAGCCTCTGTCTGGCGCTTCTCCTCGGCCTAGTCATGACTTGCTTGACGAAGGACGAGCAAAGGCGCCAGGACGCTCGCAAGGCAGCGCTCGCCAACTACAAAAGCGTGCCCCAACTCGAACCCTCCACGACGATGGACCTGTCGCTTCGGAATCCCTCTCCTTCAGCTTAATTAGTTTGCTTATCCGAGCTGCTACTGTGTTCTTGACAAAGCGAGCGCCAATGAATTGTTAAATCCGAGGCGAAATTTTATCGCGAATTTACTCACCGCGTATATGTATAATATGCGGAGGAATATCGAAGGGAAGGATAAGAATTTTTTTATAGCTCCGGGTTTTTTTGCTTATTGACTTAGTGAAGAAATTCCGAAATTCTGGCTTTTCTTTTTTCCGTCACGAAAACATCACTCTGATGTTCGTCGACTTTTACTACTCGTTCCTGCTGTATTGCTCAGAAACTTTATTTTAGTATTATCGTTTTAAAGTAATAAAAATGACGTATAGTAGCTTGAAAGATGTGCACTTTCGTGAATAATTAAAATACGTAACAAGTATGCAAAGCTTCCCGATTAAAAAAATAAGAAACGACTGTTTGAAATAAATTAGAAAATTATTTCCATGACATCTCTGTTAATCATAATTACTGAGTGCGATACTCATTACCCAACACGCGCCTCAGGAACGGCGCACGGCACAAATGAGCGTCGCGCATAAAAGAACATAATAGCGTGACTGATAATCAGCTTATACGGTTCGTTCTCTCGTCTTGGCGTTAATTATATATCACCGCAAAGTCGCAGGCCCCAATATTAGCGCTTTATCTCAGTCGTAACACGCTTGAAATTTCAACGGGAAAGGAGGCAAGCGGCAGCGACGGAAGGACGTAGAAATCACGACGGCGACGGAGACGCCTTGCCTTTCTGAAAATCGTGCCATCCATAAGTCATATTTATGCGACGCTGCCGCTGACACTCCCATTCATCCTCCCTACATGTTGGCGGTTCGGGCTGGCCGTTTGCTTTCATTTTCGAAGGATATAGAAGTTTATAATATTTTACTCTGCAGCCCCATTTCAAATTTGTGCTTCAAGTGCTGCCTCGTTATTTTATTGTTTTAACGCACTGATGACACCCCGGTTAAGCAAAAAACGTAACACAGTGGAGGTAAGACAGAATGAAAATTTAAAAAATAAAAAAAAAAATAAATACATAAATTATAATCTTAAAATATTCAAAATTCATAAACAAAGCTTTGTTGGATTAAAAGTTACTTGCGAATTATCTATCGAATTATTTGTAGCAGAAATTTAAAGCTTTTAGAATAAGAGGCTTAAACCTTTACTTTTCAACAGTTAGCCTTTTAAAGTTTTACTCAAACAAGAGCTCTTTGCTATGATAAAGCACGCGCACACTAAAATTTATGCGTTATTTAATATTGATCAGAATTGAAATATTAATACAATTTGACTACAAGAGAGAAAGAGAGAGTAAGTGGCAGGCGTGATGCATCGAAACTAATTTCGCCAATTAAATCTGTATTAAATTACTCCCATTTATCAATTTCGTTCGTGAACCAAAAGTTTTTTCTCTTCCAAGTAAAATGCATCGAAACTAAATTATAATCCACACCGCTCCCTCATCAGTCCCTCGTTAACGAGAGATTTTATATCCTTGGCAGAAATAAATGAAACCCCCCAAACCACTCGCATCCCTCAAGGTTAATAGAAAGAAAAACTCCGCAAATTTATGCATACACATTGCGTCGTTAAAACTTTAAAAGACCCCCGAGCAGAAGAGTATTTTCCAAGCTCAGCAGAAGAGGGTAAATGCCTGCGAAGGTAAAGGCGATGTTTATGCAAATCGGCCACTGCGTGAGATATTGGACTGGAAAGCTTGAGAAGTGCCGGGGTGATGGGGAGGGGGAGCCGCCATCTCGAAATAAAAATGCGAGATAAACAGCGCAAGCCAGCCGAAAGCCAAATGCAAGAATAAAAGCCGTTAACTTTGATGTATGGAGCCTCCATTTACTATTGCCGATGCTTCACTCATTTGGGATCTTTTTGCCGCCGCTTAATACTCTTTTTTTGAAAGAACGATTTAAACATTTTTCGAAAGAACTTAAGTGCCTATGCATTTAAGTTTCTTTTAATAACTTTAGAATGAACGTTAAAAAATATAAGTTGAATTAATTAAACATTAAACAATAAATTAAATTAGTACGTTGAACGATAAACATAAATGCCGTTTAATATGTATTAATTTAAATCCACATCTCTTACCCCAATAGAGAACGCAGCTCGTAATTAAAAAAAAAAATGAAATAAAAATTTTCGGAATCTAACTTTAAAATTTTATTTTATTCTGCATTTTTTTCTTTTTATTTTATGCCGAAGCACAATAAAAAGAAACTTGCTCGTCCTGAAACCGACTGAAAATTTGTAACGGCATACACAATAAAAGGGGAATTTCGTTAAAGCTGCCATAAGTGATAAGCGCGGCTCATTACGAAATATTATCGAGCATTTCCTTTTCCGCCCAGGCGTTCGAGCATTTGTAATCCCCAACTGAAGTAGATCATTAACCAAGTTCGCGATGCCGAGCCGATGTTCAGGCGTCGACTCAGAAGATACGTAAAGCTTACAGAGTGCAGAAAGGAGGAACGAGAATGAATTTCGCAAAACCGTCGACTGCGCAACAAAATATACGGGCAAAACTGCGCCAGCAGTAGTAGTAGTCGTCACATGATTACTCGCCACCAGCGAAGCTCGTTACATTAATTGCGAAACTCCGAGCCCCTTAAAGCTCTTGAGCTTGCGTAGTCGTCGTCGTCGTCGTCGTCGGGCGTCGCCGTCTATGGCCAGGGTGCACCTCCGTCCCCCCTCCTCGCTCGACGTATTTTGCATTGGAGAACCGTGCGGCGCGGGCTAGGAAAATGGAAGCACTCCGCGGGCGAATAAAAATATTTTTTATGGAATTTTAATTTCGCATAATTTTCGAGAAAGAGGGCGTAACAAGACGGAGTCGGGATTTACGAGGACATAACTCAGCGCTCCGTTAACGATTAAGCACCTGCACTCGGCTTACTTTCTCTCTCCGTTGCTCTTGCGCGCCTTCATTCGCGACTCGCCTGCAGTCTTTTTTTTTTTTTTTTTTTTTTTGTCCGGATTTCACTCTCTTCTCTCTCCCTCCAGCGACCCTTTACGCGGTCGTTTTTGTACAGTTTGCAGCCGTTTTGTTTCTTTTCTAACGGCGACTGAGCTTGCGCACGTGCGTACGCGTCGGCGCGTTTTTTACGCTGTACCGCTCTCACTTGCTTTAAATAAATCCCTATTGTGGCTCTTCATTTGTATTTTTAACTATTATCAATTATATACTCGTGACAAAAATAATAATTTCATTCATAATACATAACAGATTTTTAGCGAATTAACGTTCATTTTTCACATTGATTAATGACATACTCATTATTAAATATTGGATGATATTTGATTGAAAACATTTGAATAAAATTTTTAACTTTAAGATAATTACATTTTTCCGAGAATTCAGATAAATTTGAAACAGAATATTTTAATATTTACTTGTTGAAACCGTGTATTATATGATGAATTCTACTTTTTCGTAAGAATTTCTTTTCATTGATGTAATTTTTTTATACTCAAACAATAAAAAGTTAATAAAATAATAAAAAAAAAGAAAAAAACATAACCGATCAATACATTCATCTAAAGATATTTATAGTTGGTGCAAGGATTTTTTGTAGAATTGTTGTCGCGTGAGAAAGAACTATAGAACATTTATGTTGCACTTTATGGTAGTGCAAGGACCCGAAAGCTTATACGATCTTGAGTTAAGTCTGAAGGATCTGAAATTTTCTGCGTACAAAAATGTACGCAAAAGGAATAAAAAAAAAAACGTTTTTCGAAAGGCAATGTAATAATTTTACTTATCATTCACAATTACGGCCCTTTAATGCCCGGTAAAAAATACAAATTTACCTCATAATGATATTGCTAAAATCTCATTACATTGTCTTTGGCTCCCTTGTTTACTTTGAGGTAAACGACAGAAACAGATTGTCTACTTCCGTGACAGAAGGGTTCCTGTAATAGGGGAGTGCCGGGATAGGTGGTTCTATCAGGCAGGACGCTTCCATCACCTCAGCGACGCACCTTATACTTCACGAGCACGTCCGTACTGGCAATCCTCACTTCCCAAAGTTTGCTCTTTAAAATCTTTTGAACTGCACTCGATGAACCGTTCATCCTTTAAACTGTTTTCACTTACATACTGTACATTTTCGTTTAGAAAAAAGATTTCTTTTAAATCAAGTAGCTTATTTATAACCTTTTCTCTACTTGGATTGCTTACCTTTTTTTCTCTGGCTAGCAGTTAATGTACGACGTAATATATTTTTTTTTTTTTGTTTTTGAGAAAGATTTAATTTTTATGTAACTAGATTTTTATGGAGTCGAAACAGCATTCGAAATCGTCGTTTATGAGTTTTATAGCTTCTGAGAGGTCAATTCATGATGCTGTTCATTTCTCATTGTTTTTGACGATAACTATTTATACTTATTCGGATCCATGAACGATTGAGTGTTTTCTAGGAGCTTTTTAAGAAGTCCGTTCTAAAAATCATAGTTGGACTTAAAAGTTCCATTGTAATGAGGATAAAAACTGTTACATCTCAAGCTTTGAACTTGAGGCATTCTAACAACTTTTTCTGTACAAAACCCATAACTAAGACTTTCGCGACACCGAATAGCGCTTCGAGAATATTCTACCTACATTGCTGTAAGGAATATTACCCAAACTCCAAGCTAAGTCTCCATAATAGCATTTTATTCAAGTTTTCTCTTTCTAGTACTTATCGAAGAGTCGTCGCGAGGAGAAGAGCTTTCCAAGCCCCACCTATCTCGATTATCTAGATAATAGATTGCGTGATTATCGAGATTCAATTTTTATCGAAATATTGAACTTTTACGGTAATAAGTCCACACAAGTATGGTATACTGAGCGTCAATGAAGTCTCCATAAATATTCAAAAGGTTCTGAGAAGAAAGTCTCAGCAGTCGTCTGCTCTTTATCATGGCTTTGTAATAAGAGCGTGAGACAGAAATTACTACAGTTAAAAGTATTGCAATCTTAATATCTTTCAATATTATTGTTTAGTCAGCGAGGAGAATATAGGGATCCCGAAAAAGCGAGCTCAAACTTCTATGGGCCTTAAAACTGAAGTCGGAGTTGCGGATGCGCATTCCGTAGTACAATAACAGGCATTTGGAAGAAGTAGCGAATGAAGTGTAGAGAGAATTATGATTCAAGTTGATTTTGGTAGCGACATATTTTTTGACAAAATTTTCTTGTACATTATTGTACATCCAATTTAAGTATAGGGAAATGATTGTAATCATTTTTATAGTGATATCAATTTGTTTCGAGGAAAAATTGAAGATAATTAAAAAAGTAGGGCTTAAAAATATGAGTTGTTTTATTATAAATTGCAAAATTTTGGCATTATTTGGAAATTTTTACTAAATTTTTTTTCGTTACTATTCGATATAGAACTCGAAAATAGTACATAAAGGTAAGTTACAGCACGACCCTATTTCATATTTCATAGTGAAATATGTGACTGAAATCTATGAAAAATTACAGCACATTTGGGAAATAGTGGGTTAAAATATTAATTACTTTATTGCTGTAAGAAAACAAAATTATTTTTTACTCTAAATTCTACGTTATTAATATTCTGAAGCATTTTAAAACTTCAATATTACATGCTTTAGGACTTTGAAAATATTCTGATGAGACGAACAAAACAAGCAACATCGACAAACTACGCTTTTCGAAACTTTTTAATAATTTCTAAGTAGTTTTGCAGCACATAATACTAAAACAACCAGTGCTTGAGTTCGCACGAGTAGGCAAGAGCCCGTCAATCAGGATCAACTTCCAACCATAAGTAAATGCGTCGTATGCAAGCTTCATAAGCTTATAAATTTGCCGCCGTCTTATCCCTCACACAGCACATCTTCGAGCAATGTATGATCGCGCTTTTCGCGTGCGACGTAGAGGACTAAGCCGCTTTCCCTGTGTGGTCATCCCATTAACAACTCGGGAAAGACCGCAAGAGCTGCGAGCAGGACTCGAAGCGACCTTTTTAGGCGGCTTTGAATGCGAGGTGACTCGTCCCATTTTCTCGCCGCTCTGCACTTTCTACAAAAGATCAAGACGAAATAGAAAGCGAGCTCGCTCGAATTTCGTTGCGGCTCGACTTCAGACCTTCAATCTCCGAGTATTTGGCTTTTTTACCGAGACTTCATTAGACTTTTAACTTCCAACGTTTACGAGTTCTTTTAGTTTCGAGTCCAAAATCATGCTTAAACTGAAGTCCATTGAAAGAACGAATTTTTTTTTCAATTAAATTATTTAAATTCCTTTGATTCGAAATATCTCAAGTTTATTATTAAACGTTGCTTGATCGCTGAAAAAATATTATACGTAAATATATATGCCTGTAGTTAAAATGTATGGTTTGCCGAGAATAGTTTAGTTATGCAGTACACTGTGAAAAAAATTTGATTGAATCAATGGAATTTTACCATTAACTATCCACAATCAAAATGTTACTTAAATTCGTAAGATGAACACAATTAATTCTATAGCACAGGTCTGTTGTTTTAACAGGCTAAGCTTATTGATTGAATTTAAATTTATATTAATTCAAACTTATCAAAGAAAATCCAATAAAAATAAATTGCTTCGAATTTCTATATTATATCTCTCCTCCTTCTCTTATGCTCCTGGGGAGTTATTCTGTAAGTTTAACGCACGTTATATTTACAATATCGATAATAAACATACACGGAAAGAAAGATGAAGGGATTATCACATGAGTTCTCTTGCGAATAACGCGTGAAAATTTGACAGTACGAATTTCGCAAGCATGTTGAAGCTTTTTTTACAAAGACGCATGCATTTAATACAAGGTGAACCCTCTCTCTATTTTTGAAGAGGACTACGCTATTTTTCCGTGTGGCTCGTTGCAAATTCAATAGATGTTAGAACTGGATTATTGCCTTTTGTATCAATAAATGCCAATGTAATTGAACAACAATTTTAAAACTTGCGTTTTGAATTACTTAGATTGCGTCTAATAGTGTCAAAATCGCAAAGGAAAATATGGATAAATATATCATTTGACAAAGTTAGGATATGCTTGCGAATTGTTTTTAAGCAAAACAATGAATGAAAATAGTTTTATTTCTAATCTTGTACTTTTATTAACTATGATTTTAAAACTTTAAAGAAAGCTATATGCTGTAACGCAATATACGTAAAGATTGAACGGAGCGCGGTCTAGTTGAGTGCAACGAGAGCCACGGAAAAATCCCGTGGTTCACTTGCAAATAGCGCTTTACAAGACGTCATTTGTTTATAGCACCGGTGGCGCTATTAAGTTTGCAAGAAGTTCTAGGAATTTGGTCGTGCGCACCTTGCTCTTTTCGCGTTACGTGATAGCAAGCTAATAAGACAAAAAAATACTGAAATATTGCAAAAAAATACGTAGCATCCATAGCGTAATGCGCTTCCACACCCGTTTATCTCTTCATTTTTCTCTCCGTGTAGATATACAAACCCATGTAAATGACAACAGAAAGCACAGGATAACTCCATTTATCGCGCGCGATCGATAAACTTACAGAATATGGGGTTCGAAAACGTTATAATTCATATGTGATAAGTAAAGTAGTTTAGTGTAAATAATTAAAGCAGAGTAATGTAAATGTCTAATGTAAAATAGATTATCTGTAGTTGTTTTTGTTACAATAAATTAATTTAATAGTAAACTATTACAATAATGGATTTATCAATGTTGTTAGAATTGGAAACGAATAAACTGCCTGATTTTTATCAAAATTTCATTAACATCAGTCTATATCAGTATCATCTTACAACCATAATGGAACACCATGTAACTCATATTATGATGTCAAAGTGTCAGAATCTAATGCAATGTCCAACATTGTAATAAATCATCACAATAATCTTAACTATTTTTAGCTCATAATTAGACGATCAAACGAACTTACCTGTAAGTGAAGTTCGATCTTAATTATACGAGTACTCGTTCGAAGGGATTAAAAGGGTAGTACCGCTTTCTAGCGCCAGATGTCGCCTTTTTAAAGCAAAGCAAATATCTGCTCTGCCGCGCGCGCTCCATCCTCATATTTTGGAGACAAACCTTCGGGTGGGATTTTAATTCTATTGTAATCACGAATCGTGGGTGGGATTTAATCCCTTCGAACGAGTACTCGTATCATTACGATCGAACTTCACTTACAGGTAAGTTCGTTTGATCGTCTAATTATACTACATACTCGTTCACCGTGATTAAAAGGGTAGATGTTTAGAAGTTTACAAAACATTTATTGAAATTAAATCTTTATTAAACATCTTATAAACTGAACAAGAATAGCTAATTATCTTAAAACTGTGCTCGCAAAATTTCCTTTGGTATTTTCTATAGGTTGATAATAAAATTTTGCCAACATTCGAGATTGCCCTGACCATCCAGTGGCACTTTTAATTATGTTTAAATCTAAATCCTTTTTGTAGGCAGCCGACATCGATGCGTGACGTGTGCTGTGCGCAATAAAGGATTTATCGATCTCGCATTGTTCTAAAATCTCTGTTTTATCCATCTATGAATGGATTGAATATTTGCACCTTTATAGGACTTCTTATAAGTTAAAAACAATGATTTTTCCTTATGTCTTAAGGAACGCGTTACATCTAGATATCGTAATAAGGTGGATGCTGTAGAAAGCTTGGGTTTGTCCTTAAAAAATGGAATAGACGCAAATATTGTTGAGCTCCCGGTCTCGAAGTTTTGATGATGTCTAACACTTATGTCGACCATCGTAGGTATAACTGCAATCTGGTCTATCTTAATCAGAGATAGGGTCTGTGCCCTAAAACCTGTGCCAAGAGCTACCAAGACTCTATTTTATCTAGAACCACGTTGACATCCCAAGTCTTGGATTACTTTGGTGCTGTAGGGCGCGATCCAAAGACGCCTCTAAAGAACCAGTGCAATGTTGAGTCGTTTTGTAGGTCAACTTTTGAAATTAAGGAAATTGCTGATCGCATCTAATTCAATGTGCTATAAAATGATCCTTCATTGAATCTTTCTGTGAGAAACTCCATGACTCTATTGATGTTTGCCTCATATGGATTGCATTTGGTCTTACGGCAGAAAAACCACCAACTCTTGAGTGCGGAATCGTATTGTTTCTTAGTTGAATCGGCCAGTGATGATGTAATGATCTCTAGTGCTGATTCCGAGAGTTACCCTGCTGCGAAGGTTCGTCGCATAGCATTGCCACAATCAATGAATCTTCTGTTATCTCCTTGCAGGAATCTAAGACACCCGTTGGCCCATCAGCTTTCATTGATTGTGGCAATGCTATGCGGCAAACCTTCATTTTTTGCAAATCATATTTGATTGGATGTTCTACGGATATTTTTTCGAATTCAGGATACCAAGCTTGTCCTGACTAAATGGGGTTACAACGATCACGGATGCCTTATCTTCGCGAATTTTTTCAAGACTCTCGGCATTAGTGATAAGAGTGGAAACGCATAGCACAATCTGTTGCCCCAAAAACAGGTGAACGCATTTATAGTTCGAGCATCTGGGTCGTATTCCTAAGAGCAATAATCTTAGCATTTTTTGTTTGCTCTAGAAGCAAACAAAAAATAGGATCTGGCAAAGGCGAGAAGCATGGCCATTATCTCATAGGAATTTATGTGCAGCCGCCTTTCTTGAAACGTCCAAAAACCGTGCGCTCTTTCTTCCCGAATGCTGCTCCCCACCCAGTCAGTGAGGAGTCAGAAAATATCTTTTTTCGAAAAGTGAAATTTCTAATCGGATTATAAGTGCTAAAAATATTTTCTTCCCACCATTTCAAGTCGTCGATGGTATTAGAGAATATATAACACGGCTATCATATTTGAATATGACTGAAATCGCTAGGTATTTATCCCTCTCTAGGCTCTTATAATACAACCAGCCGTATTTTATGGCTAGACACGTTGAATTCAATATACCTACTAACTGTGCTATCATTTCGATTTTGAATTTTTTGTTTGTGATAGTTTTACCTAACATGATACCGTATAATAATTTAATTAATAAAATAATAAGTCTCTACGCCTAGTTTTAAGCTTCAAAAGTGTAAATAAATGCGACTAACCAATTTGAATTTCCCGTCGTCCGAAGCGAACACGAGCGAGCGAAGTACCGGCGCGCGCCGCTAGATGGCCGGCTCGCGGCCGACTCGCGGTAAGACTAGCGAGCGAGACGCATATAAGCGAGGTGGTCCGGCGGGTCAGTACTCTTCGCTGACCAAGCGACCGCTATCACGGAAAAGCATCTTTTTATAGATGTGGTCAGCTGATGTACTTTTTTTTTTTATTATATTTAAAGCCTACCCAAGTCCTCTTTTCGAGTCTTATATGGCTCTGCATTGTTGCACTTGCGTGCAACAACGGGGACCTACAGTTTATAGTGGATTCCGAACCCCACTACGTCGCTCCAAGGGTCGACGTAGTGGGGTTAGTGCTGTGTCCTCCTACAAGACAACGTAGAAGCCTCAGCGGGTGGAAAACAGTCCCAGCGACTGGCACCGAGGGACTCGCCCCAGCAGAGCCACCAGAGCGCTTCTTTCACTTCAAGCGAGCGCTCCCTCGACGAACACCGCAACAGAGCGCTCTCAACTCTTCAGCATCGAGAGCTCCCTCGCCCAGCGCAGCACCTCCCCAAGCGCCGCCCCGAGCGCTCTCTCATTGAGCGGAGCTACGAGACGCTCTCAGCACATCATTGAAAAAAGCATTCGTCGCCGGAGCAACATAAAACGCCCGCTCTTAGAGCGCTCTCCCACCTCGCCTTAACGGCAAACAGTGACGCACAGACATTCGCCACTGATCTTAATTCGCTTTTCTAGCGGCAAGCTAAGACGCATTTTTGTTGAATTAATAATAAAGCCCAGGAAGGTACAACATTGACTAGGTTTAATTATACTCTTATCAAAGTTAACTATAAAACCTAATGATTAGAAAATGTTTTGCAAAATTTTTGATTGCAAAAAATACATCCTATAATATAATATACTTTAAGTAAAGAATTATTTAAGAATGTGGTAAATTGAGATAATAAATGTTTCTTATCAATAAAAAAGATTAAAAAATGACTTCTGAAATTCACATCAGCTGAGTATTTTAATATCAAGTAGAAATTTCATTACATTAGCACATGTTCCAACAAGGTGCAAGCAAACAAGTCTAGTGCTCTTTGATTCCCATTGCTTCGAAAATACCGTTAGAAAATAAGTAGTCTTGGTTTCTTTTGTCGAAAGACCAGGTAAATTCTGTTGAAATGGTGACTTAAACTGTCCTTTCACTATATAACAATGTGACCATTCTTGCCCTGACAAATATAATATATTTAGAATTTATTATATAGTGAAACAATGTATTAATAGCTCCACTCACTTTTGTTACTGTCGCTATACAAGATTCATCAAAACCAATAAATTTTCAACATGTAAACTATTTTTAGTAGAATTGAATCCTGCATTGAAAAAAAAATTTTCTTATTTCTAGAAAATTCAATTACTAAAAATCAGTCTTCTTGAAATAAGAAAATATTTTCTTATATCTAGTATATTTGTATTAATGTAAGGAAATATTTTCTTAAATTCTAGAATTCCAGTTTCTTAAATGATATTTCCTACAACTAAGACAAAAATATATTAATTTAAATGAAAAACACTTAAATATAGTAAATCATTGTTTTAAATAAAGAATAGTTGATGAAAACAACGCTTCCCAAATTTTTCAGCGAATTAGAATGTCTAAATAAAAAAATAATAAATTTTAAAACCAATAAAAAAGTGATATAATCTATTTTTATAAATATTTAAAACTTAATTAAGCATCCCTTATTATTCTTGCTATTGTGCAATGATAATTACTGATATTTAGACTCTACTGCTTATAACAGAAATTGAAATTTTCAATCTGTAAGCGTTGCGTAGCGTAGTGGTAATCCGAAGGACGCGGGTTCGCGCTCACCTTAGGCCGAAATTTTTCTGCGATTATTTCTAGATTAATTGTTACCATTAAATGTTCAAGCGTATGTAATGTGCGAATAGCTACATAAATCTGTATAAAAATAAATACACGATCAGAAAAACTTAGGGCTGCTCTAAGTGTACGTAAGGGCCTTTTCAAAATTTTGGTAAAGGCCTAATATGCGGGTTGCGGTGTATTACACGAGGCCCTGATTTGGCAACCTAAATTCAGAATTTACCTGAATGTACCTGAATAGTACCCTTAAATAGCTAAAAATCAATGAAAACTCAGGTGCGTATAAGGCCCGTGGCAGGCCATTATTTCTATTCCCATGTATGAACGTAACCTTCATAATACATTTTCTTCAATTAATATATCTTGTACTTGGAACAAAATTTAACTGTTTTATTTTAATAGTACAGTTTCTTACTTTCAGAAAATAATTTATTATATTCAGAGAACGAATGCCTTCTTTTCGTAAAATATTTGTTACATTAAAGAAAATATTTTCTTAAATCAATATTTCAGGCTTTTCAAGCAAGATGTGGTTATTTTATTTTAAGAAAATAATTTCTTAAAGCAAGAATATAATTTCTTAATATAAGAAAAGATTTACTGATGTTGAATAATTAATGAGCTTAATTCTGTAAAATGTTCGTTTTACTTAAGTAAATATTTTCTTATTTTTAAAATTTATAATTATTAATTTAAGTAAATATGAGCTTACGAGAATCAAATACAATTTTTTTCTTAAATTAAGTAATATTTTCTTAAATATAGTAATTTTTTTTTTCAGTGTGTGTAAACACATAAATATTATAATTTCATTTTTAATTAACAAATATAAAACCTTTTTTCAACTATACTTTGAAATAAATTAAGGTAAAGTGCTTACTTACATTTATAAGAAAAAAGACCTTGATACATTCTCCTTTCGTGTAATCTAAATATCGACGTAACATACTCGGACGACCTGAGTATGTTACTTCGATTAGACGATACGAATGAAGTATCTTATATTCCTTAAATAAACCAATATTTTTAATAAATTTTAATTCCTTATAAGAAGGATGCATTGCTAATTTTGATATAAGAGGAGAAAAAATTAGAATGCGTCATCAAGCGACACGAAAGCGAATTAATTTATTTTCTTTTTAAAAGAAATTCTAAGCGCAATTTCAACATTTTTTTACCAATATAATAAGAAGCTGTTGAAATAGTGGAATATTTAAAATTTGTTATTGCAATATTTAAAATTCTAAAAAACAGAATTTTTAAAATTCCTTGCGCAAAGCTCAATTTTGCACCAGCTTGAATAAAAATCATACACTAAATCAAGCTTTGTACAATTCGTATCAAAAAATAATGTCCAATACAAGAGCATAAAGGTGATTTTAACCTGGGGGTACCTTTTCACACTATCTTCGTTTTGAAAAAAATTAAATAAAAATTTTAACTAAATTGAATTTTCTCTAACTAATATTAGTCACATAAAAGTAATTTTTTGTATTTTATTTAAACTATAAAAATTCATAATAAAATAATAATAATAATAAAAATATGACAGTACTATGTTATACATATAATTGTGATACCATACATAACGTAAAATCGTTATAAAACAAACACTGGTAGATGAACTTCAAAAACTTTTTTTAATTTTGAAAGTTTAGTTAAAAACGAAAAAAATAAGTGGTTGATCATTGAAAGAGATCGATTATTCACTAAGATACAGCTATTCAAAAAATTAAAACAAAGTAAATAAAACTTTTAATATCTTTTGAAATAATACTTTTTATAAGCAGAAAAACTATACAGCTCTGAACATGTAAAAGATCTACCTTTTCCCAAAAATTCAAGCAATTTAAAGTCTTTTTACTTCTGTAATCGTTTGTCCTAGAAAACTCATTTTTTTCAGTTTTCAGCCGTTTATTCAAAAACTAACTGAGAAAATGGCTTGAAATTTTTAAAGATTATATATATATATATATTCTTAATTATCAAACATTTTTTTATGAATATATAATTATCAACAGAGCAGTTGATAATTTAATTTAAGAATTATAAGCTTTTTAAAAAAAAAACACGTTTTTATTAAAAACAAAAGAACCATAAGAACTAGTGTAACTTTTTTGTCTGAAATTATAGGTACTTGTATGCTATTTAACATGGTTTTTGTTCAATTCAAATATCTCAATCCTATCATTAAAAAAAATTAAAATTAAATTTTTCAAAGATCGAAAATTTGCGATGAAACAAAAACAAATACAAAGATAAACAAAGATTTTTTTGCCGCCATCACAAAAAAATTAAAAGAAATTAGCCTCGAACGATGAAAATCCGTTCAGTAGAAGCTGAGATCCAAGCGTATACACACACACGCACACGCACACATATCCATACAGACATTTTTCAAAAACCATTTATTCTTGTTCCTGACACCTTAAAATGTAATTATAACCGATTTTTCAAAGAGCTCCAAAAATTACTATCACAATGCTTCCTCGATGAGGAAGCAAAAGTTTATACATATTATTTAATTGATGATATCTTATAATGCTAACGTTTGGTATAACCCTAATTTAAATCCATTTTTTAACTTACAAGGAGAGTGTCCCAACTTTGGGTCATGGATTTTCTTGCAACTAGGGGATATGTTTTCTAATGTTAAAATATGAAGAAAGCCGCGGTCATTCGGTTCAACGATCAATTTTTCAAAAGTTATGAGCTCTTTTACCGAAATTATAAAAAAAATCGATTTTTGTTTAGTCACTTATAACTTTTCAACAGTTCATTGTAAAATACTTTAATGCCTGGTTTTCAAAAGATTAGATCAAATCCTATCGATTAATTTTATCCAAAAATATTTATGTGTTCCAAAGTTACAACCAAACAAAAGACGACCATTTAAATAGCATAAAAAGTTCATTGATGTAATTTTAGCTTCTTTTAATGGTTATTCTTTGTTGACTATAACTTTGGAACAAATAAAGATTTTTGGACAACATTTTTTTTAACCGATAGGATTTGATCTCACCTTTTGAATGCCCGGTGTTAAAGTATTTTACAATGAACTGTTGAAAAGTTATGTGATTAAATAAGGATCGCTTTTTTTTTAAATTTTCGATAAAAGAGCTCATAACTTTTGGAAAATCGAGCATTAGACTGAATGGACCCAGCTTTCTTCATATTTTAACATTAGATAGAAAACATATCCCGAAGTTACAAGTAAATCCGTGACCCAAAGTTGGGACACTCTCCTTGTTAGCCTAAAAATCGTGTTTCTAATTATTACATTTTTTACTAATATTTTAAACTGTCGAATTTTGATTAATTTAGTACTAATAATAAAATATTGAATCAGATATTTTTTCAATATTTATATTATATTTATACTCCAATATATCCCATAAAAATATTAGTTTCTAAAAAGATACAATTTCTGTTATAAAGATTTATTAATAAATATTTTTCAACAATCTTTATGAATTTATTTGTATATTTTATGTTTTTAAGTAAAATACGCGCTCCGCGCGCACTACGTTTCCTATAGTTTCTTAAAATGCCAGAAATATAATGTTTACATTTTCACTGACTCTCATAGCCTATTACGCACATCATAATATATGCAAAACAAAAAATTATGGAGATGTTCTGCTTAAGTCAAACAACTTTTTATAGACTTCATTTTTTTTACTATTATTTTAATAAATATTTTTTTGATTGAATAGTTTACTGTTTTAATTATTTGAATATCAGTTAACTCAATTAAATTTTTTTCTCACAAGGAGAGTGTACGACATTTGGGTAATGGATTTTCCTGCAACTTTGAGATATGTTTCCTAATGTTAAAATATGAAGAAAGCCGCGTCCGTTCGGCCTAACGCTCGATTTTTCAAAAGTTATGTGCTCTTTTATAAAAATTTAAGAAAAATCGAGCTATGTTTAGACCCGTATAACTTTTCAACTATTAATGGTACAGTATTTTAACTCCCGGCATTCAAAAGGTGAGATCAAATCCTATCGATTAAAAAAAATTACATCGAATAATCTTTATTTGTTCAAAAGTTATAGCTAAATAAAAATTTGCAATAAAATAAGGCTAAAATTATATAAGTAGATTTTTCAGGTTATTTTAATGGTCATTCTTTGTTTCACTATAACTTTTGAACAAATAAAGATTTTTCGATGTAATTTTTTTTTAATCGATAGGATTTGATCTCATTTTTCGAATGCCGTGAGTTAAAATACTATACCATTAATAGTTGAAAAGTTATACGCGACTAAACAAAACTCGAGTTTTCTTAAAATTTTATAAAAGAGTACATAACTTTTGAAAAATCGAGCGTTAGGCCGAACGAACGCGGCTTTCTCCATATTTTAACATTAGAAAACATATCCCAAAGTTACAGGAAAATCCATTACCCAAATGTCGTATACTCTCCTTGTCAGTATAGCAAATATTAACATAGCAAATAGCAATATACAACAGCAAACTACTCTATCGTCGACCAACTTTAAAAAAGATTTTAGATTCATATTTGTATCTTATTCACCTATTGCATATACATTTGGAATCACACTCGCAAATTCTATCTCAAATTCTATCAAAATTTTTATAAAGATAGAATATTTCTCCAAACAAATTGTTTTTTAAACATAATTTTTGCACCATGTTATTATGGGAGTACAAACAGCACGAATTTCATTAACCGTTTTAATTTATTAGCAAACACGAACGTAGCAGTTTCTGAAAATTTAGTGCGTTTATTTCAGGCAAAAAAAAATTTGGTTTCCTTTTTTTTTTTTATTTTATGAAAGAAATTTTTTACGAGATGCGCAAGAATAGCTCCCAGATATAAACCACGAACTCTAAAAGATAAAAGAAATGAAAAAATAAAAAAGTATATAAGATGGTTATATTTATCGTTTTGGTTATTTTACGAAAATATCTTTCTCTCAGTTAGATAATAAAAACGTTATTTTCGGTTGTATAATAATTGAAGCATAGAAGAGCTACAGCACATCGGAACCGCTTGTTTCGGCACAGCGAATCCTCGACGAGCTCAAACAGTGGGCCGCGGTGGGAGAGGGACTGAAAATTCGCCCCAAGAAAGAGAGAAAGGAAGGGAGATCAATCAAGTTGATCGACGGGTCTCGCGCGCGAACCTCCCTTCGATACGTGATTAATTGCGATTTGATACGATCTTGAAATCGCGTGGCATTTGAGGTTTCACCGGGAGGGGATATTTCAGATACCGTCCCTCGCTATCTGCACTTTCTCTGTGGCGAGGAGCAATTCCAGAGCGGAAATGTCGATGCTAAACAGGGGCCGGCGGGCCGCGCGAAAGGTGAGAGAGGGAGGAACCTGTTCACGGCCGGAAAGCAGCGCGTTTGCTCTTATACCAGCAGCCGTGCGGCTATTGAACAGCGCGTCCGTTGAATTCGCGCGCCCAAGCAAATGCGTGCTTGATGGGTATTTCCTCTGCGTGTATAGCCCGGGCTGACCTGAATCTCACCCAACCGCCGACTGAGCCCCCAGGAACCTACATTTTTATATCCGTGAATTCGTTTTCGCGCGCTGCGTCAGCAACTAAAGTATATGTAATGTATTGACTTTGCGTATCAGAGATAAGATAAATGCTACATCTGAATGATTGACTTCTGCAGAAAAATGTGAAGTTGTAAAAGGTGCTTTTAATTTCAAAGTTTTTAAATATTTCATATTATACGTCTGCTGCTTCGTGATTTAATAAAGCATTAAGCGAATATTTAAAAAGTATTTTCTTGATTTTCAATTACGATGTTTTAAGGATCGCATCTTCGAATCTCAAAAAAATAAAAATAATTACATACTTGTAATAATTATTTATTTGGGACTACAGTTCTTAATTTTTGAAAGCGCGTGACTCGCGTGATTTGTGTGTGTTCCAATAAAAATTTTCTATCTTGACTCAATTGATCAAAATTCGGATATTATACTTGAGTAAAACTATTGTCAGCATGCATTATTATTAATATAATTTCTTTTAGGCGATTAAGGGTATAAATATTTACCCGTGCAACTTCCTTAATCTACTTTAGCCGAGTGAATTAGCACTCTCTCGACTTGGTCTGATTTGGCAACCAACATCGAGCGCGACTGAAACAGTAAACATAATCAGTTCTATTTCGATGAGAATAAAAGTTTAATGCTACGGCTGGTTATTCACCTGCGTAAATACACGAATACTGAGTCCCCCTCGTTGAATGAACCATAAATTGTTGAGTCCAGTAATGAGCAATGCCGCTGTCAGAGCAGCTCGCGAGCGAATCAAATCCGTGTATTACTTAATGATCACTGCTCGATGCTCTGGTTCCGAATAAATTGATATTTTCACCTGCGATCTGCCTGCACTGACACTGCCTTTACCTTATTTCTATTTGGAAAATTCGATTTACATTGGCGGCTAAAATGAGATTTCATAATTATGAATCGTGAAGTATTTACATTTTTTTTTATCAATCACCGGAACGTAATTTAAAAGATTGAGGAATCCTCTTTTTATTTAATTAATTCTGGAAAAAATTATATTACAAGCTACTCTTTTTCATTCACATCGTTATAAAAAATATTGATTACTTTCTTTTATGCATTTTTCGTATTATTACAAATATGTTTAGTCTTCGTTCTCAATGATTTTGAAATGCAGTCATATATGTCAAGTATACTGCAGAAATATCTCTTATATTATATAAGATCGACCAATAAGAATTAATATTTGAAAATTAATTAATACCCAATTAACTTTCCTTTTATTAAATCAGATATTAAATCAGATTGTTTTTACATTTAAAATTTTATTTTGCAATACTTTTCTTAAAAAATTAAAAAATATATTGTTGATATGTTCTACGTGCGTTAAATATATATACATAAACAATATTAGGCTAAGGCGGTAAAAGTATCAGTTCAATTTACTTCGAGGAAAACGTCAGGCTATGTTTCCCAATTTACGGAGACGTTTCATAAAAATGTCAACCGGACTTTCTGGTA
Organism: Ormyrus labotus; assembly: GCA_035582975.1. NCBI lineage: Eukaryota > Metazoa > Arthropoda > Insecta > Hymenoptera > Ormyridae > Ormyrus > Ormyrus labotus. The sequence goes on from JAWWEO010008540.1 coordinate 30,791, forward strand.
ACGATAGTCGAGTCCGCAAAAAAATGAATACCATGATACTACTGCAGCAGATTTAAACACTTATTCCAACTTCACAGATCAATTACAGTCGCTGTTACCCTAACGGCCGAGGCTACTTTAAAAAAAACGTGTATTTGCTAATTGAATCATTCCGGGACCCTTAAGATAGGATTAATATTTTTAAACAATACAAATTCAAATTATATATTAAGGACATAGAGCTTTATGTTTTAATTTAACTTTACAAAATCTAGTGAGAATTCCATCTTATGCATTGCAAAAATCTTTTTTGAACGAAAACGAAAGTGGCTTATGCATATTGTTATATATATTTTCATTATGATCTTTTTATTTTTGAAAATACATTAATCCAAATAAAATCGAAGCATAATTTGTAACTACTTTATTAGATACCCTCTAATGATTTAACGCGAAATCACTCTTACTTCAATTGGCGAGAAGAAGGACTGAGCCTCCAACGGGTAACAAAGCACTGCAGCTAATTTTGCGAATCAGGCCGTTCGAATTCAGTAGGAGATATTGGAGAGAGCTTAAGAAATCGGTTTTCTCCTTAGAGAAACGACGCTTTTCAAGAGCAGACCTATTATCGGCTCTTTTATTAGAAACGAGTCGTTTATCTCGGTCTCTTTAATTTTCTTTCCACTTTACAATCTTATACATCTTTCGTTTTCTTTAAAAGAATTTAAGACGTATCTAAATTCAATCAGTGTAGGCTTAGATTATTAGTTAGGCCTAAACGAGATCAATAATTATAGGAATATGTTAACCCTTCCGAATTGTGGGAATATGTTAAGACTTTCTGAATTTTTACAAAGATTAAAATCAAATAATTACAAACTTTTTCAGATGAGTAATTACTGCACAATTTTAGATCTTTCTACTTATAAGCAAATTGTTTTCCTACCCTATCGATTTTGCACGTAGATGTTTACTTTTATTAACAATTTCTAAAAATTGAATTGTGAGAATTTGATCTCACAGTTAGATTGTCCCAAATGATAAAGTGGTCCCAATTATTGATACCTTTAGAACGTACGTATTAAAAGTTTAACTAAAATAAAGTTTTTACTAAAATTAAAATTTAGAGGCTGTTTGTAAATTATAATTACACATGCTCCTTTTACTGCATTTTAATAAATGTTAATAAATAATAAAACAGAATTTTTTTCAACTTTTTCCAAGAGAGTGGCGATTGTTATGAAGCTATTATGAAGCAGCTACAGTACATTTGAACATAATCACGGCTAATACGTTTACATTAAATTCCACTTCCCAAAATGAGCTTTCAAACTGTTTTCATAATAAAATAAGCAAGTTAGTTTAAATTAGTTTAAAGATCATTTCCTGCAGATTGAGGAAACAATCTGAAAGTTTTTAAGTAATAATACTTTGATTAAATTATCCATTTTACTCGACTTTCTAGCTAATATCTTTCTAATAATCTAATATAAAAAATAAATAAATGAATGTTCGCCATTGTTGCTCCCATCAGTCATCTTATATATTATGAATTCGGAATTAATATCGATGAGACAACAAATACACGTTGTTAAATTAATATATGTATATTTTATTATCGAAACGTTGTTCAATAATAATTGAACAACGTGTACTCATTCTCTCATCGATATCAATCCATTTCCAAAATAAATTTTCGACTTCGCTTACAATATCATTCTGCATTAATAAACGATGTTGTTATGCACTTGTAATCAGAGTCCTTTGAGGGCAAAATCGTCGAATGCTTGCGCACCCTAACGTACAAAGAGAAACCGCGAGAAATTAGGGAGCAGCTGAAAAACACATTCACTATTACGGCTGCGCATCGAGCACGCGAGGAAGAAGCTTATAGGTAGAAACTCGCATCAGCAAATGACCGCGCGGTTAAATTTTCCACTTTGTTAGGCTTCTTGTCTGCGGCTTAAATGCAGCGAAGAGAAATCACGGTTCGACCCCGGCACGCGCCCCGTTGCTGCTTCGCAAAAAAAGAGCCTCTTTCTGCATGCTTTAAGACAAAACAAACTCTCCAGGGAATGCCAGGAACCGAGGTGGTTAACACGTAGTTGCGATTTGAAAGTCAAATTTAATAGGTGTGTACACAACGCTTTCATGCGAAATTAACAGCAGGAACTACGGAAAGTATCTGAAATAATTAACATAGTTGCGCAGTATCTATAATGCAATGCAAGTTTTCGCTTTAATTTTGAGATTCGATATTTTTGGAAAAATGTTAATTTGTTTGGAGCAATAAAATTTCCAACGAATAGTTCAGAATTTAGCATACTATAAATATCGAGATTATACATTACATTATAACTTTAATCCAAAAGCATTGAAACCAATTTGCTATTAGATATAATAATAAAAAAAATATTTTCATATTTCAAGTAAATCAAAAGTTGAGATATTATGTTTCTCAGTTTCACTTTGGATATATCTTTAGAATAAAAGTTTAAAATTCGACTCGCTAACTTATACATTGTAACTTATGAAACAAAATCAAATTACGGCAATAAACTTGGTTTTAAGAAGTTTGAAACTTTTAAGTGGGTGGTACATAATGGAATTAAACGTTTATTGATAAATTATTATAGCGATTTTTTTTGTTAACATTTTAAAAGTTACTTCTTTCAATAAAAGTAATTGTCTTTTACGTAAGAAATGCATTAATTACACAAAATAAATTATAATTAAAATTTCAGAAAAAATTTTTACCTTTAATTCTTCTTCACGAACACGATTAAGATGGTTTGTATCAGTATTCATAAAAAAACAGTTTAATAAATCAGAAGTTTCCGATTCTTTTAACGCTTGATCATTGCAACAAAAGGTATTTCACTAACTTTAGGTTTGTACAAACGCTATAGGATTAATTAAAAATCAATTTTGTAATTTATTGATTGATTTCATCATTTATAGGCTTTCAAGGGATATCACGTATACCAATTAAATAAACAAATAAATAAATCATTAAGTGATTAACTACTCAATTTATCACTTACACTGAAATACTCACGTTGCAAACAGAAATTGATTGTCATAAATGTAACTAATACATTCTAAAATAAAATATAGGAATGTTCTATTTAAAGCTGATACATCAAGTTGATGCATTCAAATTAATAAAAATAAAAATACATTGATTTCAGTATAAGATATTTCTCTTTGCTGCATTATAAACCTTATAATCCAATGTATGAAGTTACTCTGTTCAGACATAATTAATCTCTCTTTTCCTCCTGACTGCTATTTTATTCCGAAGCAAACGAATACATTTCCTATTTTAATGAATAACCGTACTTTGTATCCGTTAATCGATCTCCGATTACTGTGAGTATTCCATTTTTTCCACAAAAATCCGTGCGAATCGTATAAATCGATACTTCAGCAGACAAATTAACAATTCTTGAATCGGAGTCGATTAAACGACTATACGTTTTTACCATCAATACTAGCATACGGTTCGATTTTTCGATAGCTCCCAGTGGAATAATCTAATCACGCCAAGCTCAAAATACGTTTTTCAAGCGACGGAAGCGTTGAATTGCAAAAACTATTGTTATAAAATTAAGCGGCTTACGCAATTAAAAAATAAAAACTTTGAAAGTTAAAAAATATCATTATTGTATTGTATTCGGGATACTGTGATTCAAACTTCGTGTTAAAATGAACAAATTCAAAATTTTGAAGAGATTTACAATCTGTATTACAAATCTGAATGTATGTGGTACTCGATTGTCTTTGTACGAATCCAATAATTTACTGCATTAGATTGTTAATTCGTTAAATTGACTGAGAGATAATAATAAAAAACAAGGATTAATTACATTAATTACATTCTAAAAATTTTCAAGAGTCAACGAATTAATTTGTAAATTTATTACTGTTTTTACTGAAAAAATATATTAGTATGTTTGATAAATAATTATTTTCTTATTTTACATATATTGTGTTATTAACAACGATAAATAAATACCCCATTTAATGTAATCTTGCAATGATATAACTGAGAAATCTATACAGCGTGCGACTTCACTCACGAAAGTGCAGGTGCTGCTTTGCAAAGATCAGCACCTCTTGTGAAGCTTACTCAGTAGTTTCCACCAGTAACTTTTCTGCCTTATCAGACTATGCAATTCACGTCTATCATCTTTTCTTTTCATTTAAATTTTTTCGCCTTTAAGTATTAAGCTTTATTTCCAGTTAAATGGAGTTTGTTGGCTAATTACACTTGCAAAATATGTTTATTGATTTTGATACCATAAATTATAAACATTATGAACAACAAGAATTGAATCTTAATTAAATTATTTCATTTTATTAATTCCGAAAATTCAAAATTTAAAGAGTATCTATAAAATACAGATTTACATTATTGCGATGGCAAACGTTTTTTACGTGCAAATTCAGCTTTAAAATTCAGTATATTGTACACAAAGGTAGGAGTTATTTCAAAATTTGGTTGAATATAATTTTTTTAGGTATTCATATTAATTCACAACAATTCAAATTATTCATAATGTTAATTTCCAACATTTAAAAAGTTTTTAAGAATATGTCACGATATATTTAATAATAACCCGTGTAGAAATCTCCCCACGATAGCCCCAGGTTGATGTTAGATTCCAATAAGTAAATCTAAAAATTTCCTTATCCAAGAAATACATAGTGGATCCCCATCTGTTTTCCACGAATATAACGTGCATTAACCGAAAGGCGCGTACAATGCATGTATTCCTCCATTGGATCTAGTTGGGAGTACGTTACTTTATCTTACTTTTTTAAATATTAACAAAGATAGGGGAAACTTAGGATTTCCTCATCTGAATCCTATAAGGAATCATATAGTCCGCGCCTTAAAATTTGTAGGTTAGAAGAAGTAGGAAAAAATTGGGATTTTCTTATTTGAATCCTGTGAGATATCCTATAGTTCGTATTTTGAAAATTTTTGATTACTCAAATAGGGAAAAGTTACGATTTTCTGTCCGGATTCTATTTAAGTATTTTATACTTTTCCATATTTTGTTCAGTATTCTCTTGCTGATTACAAGAGACACTTAACTAATAATAATAATAATTATTGTTATTAATTACTATTATTAGAAAAGAAAGTGAAATACGACGAAAATGATGATTTATGCAACGATACAGAAGGAAAAGTTTGTGATGAATATTTTGTACT
>JAWWEO010008551.1:0-35958 GCA_035582975.1 Ormyrus labotus
ACTTTTCCAAATGAATTCTTTTTAAGCAGAAATTGCTTAAAAAGAATTCATTTGGAAAAGTTTTGCCGTCTGGGATAAATATTAAATCTGATGTTATCAATTTGTCAAATTGTTCATTTAAGTTTTTATATTAGTTTCGAATGTTAAGTTACTATTTGTACTGTAATAAGAAAGTAAATCATGCACTTTCCATTTTTTACAAAATAGTAAACGTTTGGTTTGTCGACAAACCGATTATACATTAAAATGTCATTCTAAATTTTTTAGTTATCTTAATATTTAGAAAAATTAGTCATTTGTACACCTAAGAGTGATTACAACATGAACAATAAACAATTTATTTTGAACTTTTTTAAAATTTTCCCTTGAACTATTTTTAATAATCTGCAATTTCCTGCACTTTCATATTTAACAGCTTATAAATGATAAAACTTATCTTTTTAAATTTTTTGATAATACTTATTAACTCTTCTAACTTTAAGCGAATAATAGAATTAATAGACATTATGACTTAAACGAAGCTAATTAATAATCGAACAACATGTTTAAAACGCACACTCCCGCCTTGTCATTATTGATCTCGATAATAAGGCCAAAAACGTTGCAGTACATCCAAACACTCAAATCGGCAATGCAAGTCAGGCCACTCTCTGTCCAACATAATCACCCAAGTTATATACTAATTCATAAACGAAACTCGCTACAGCGGAAAACTCGTCCAATATACGTCCGACGTTAATATATACACGCGCGGATATACAGAGCAGCGAGAGCGAGAGAGAGAGAGAGCCCAAGTCGCCCCTCGTCCACGAGTTTATGAGGCTCACGGGCTGCAGGCTGCCAGTCACGTGCCGAGAGCTCCTCAAAGGATATTAAACTGCTGGGCTCTCCCCCTCGAGGCTCGGCCAAGGTGAGAATTACATTGTCCTCCGGCGCAGAGGCACAATGAAGATCCGCGGCGATGATTTCGAGCGTTCGCTTTCGTGGGAGCTTTTTTTTTTTCACGGAGTCGCCTGGGCGCGGGTGACAATGACGACGACGTCCGCTGGGAGTTTCGGTGTTGAGGTCATCGGTCTGTTCGGGTTCTTGACATTTCGCTCGAGCGAACAATGCATTATTGTTTGGCTGGACTGGTTTTGCCGGGGATTATTATATGCGGTTGGCGGTCGGTTTCGTGGGCAATTTTGATTTTTTTTTTTTAATTATTTGAATTGTCATTGTGAATTGTCAGACTAATTATAGGAAGATAATACATCAGGGCTGAATTGATAATTTACTGATCTTGACAAATTATAAAATATTGTTATTGATATTGAAATTTACGTTGTTGTATATTGGTTATTTGAAGTTATTAATATTATATGGAGACAGTTGTTCAAATTTCACTTACATCACGATTTCTAATAATTTGTTAATTATAGTAGTTTAACGTGTGCTTCCAATTTGACATTAAAATTAATTAATGAAAACTAAACTAATAATCGAATCTAACATATTTGTGAAAAAATTTATTAGGCGTAAACTGCAATAAAATAATCGTACGTAAAGCCTTGTTGATTATAGCCGATTAAAAACAAAATAATTTTATAATTATCACTTTAAACGACTTGAAAAATAATCATTCGTTGTAAAAACCATAATTAACTAACCACAAACCAAAACTTGTAATTCATACGAATAAATATAGTTTTTTATCCATGATAAGAACAATGATCTCTTTTTCAGTACGGGTATTAGGATATATTTGCATAACTGAGAGCCAATATATCGGGACTACCAAAGTATATAGACTCACTGTAAAATGTATCTTTGGAGATTGACGGCAGAATGAAAGTAGCCTGCGGGACGGACTGAATATACTCGAACAAAAATCCCAAAGGGAGATGTATCGTACGATCAAGCGGTACTCAACTAGTGGTTTGGCATTTACCTAAATAATAATTATGGAATATTGCACAGATTATTTTCTTCATTAGCGGATTTTAAATGAGCTTTCGGTAATTCACTTTTATAAATAAGCACTTTATATGTTAATGATGTATGCATACTTAACATGAATCGTTTTCAAGCTTTAAACTATTATTGAATTTTTGTTTTTATCAACAAATTACAAAATAGTAATTAGGCTGATACAAACTGCATACTTCATTAAATTTTGAAAATATTTTTATCCTTCTGATTCGTTAATTTTTGACCTTAGTTTTTATTATTGCGTTCTGAAATTATATTTATATTTCACACAAAATAAACACATTTTGAATAGTCATATTTAAAGTTTTGTAAATCAAACAAATATGCATTGTAAAAAATAAGTTTTTATTTAGATTTAAATAAGATGGACTATTCTGATGGATATTCTCGATTTTACATGAATGTTTTAATGTTTTATATAAAACCGTGAGCCAAATAAGATTAATAATAACTAAGCAGAAATGAAAGTTGAAAGTAGTTGAATATTTTAAATTTATGAATTTATAACTTTGACGTAATAAACCAGAAGCCATGAAAATATTCGTTGAACGCATGAATGACAAACTGTAATGCAATTGCTTGAAATAAATTATGTGACACACTTTCCTTCGTTGAAAAGAAAAAACGACTACATCGTAGAAAAAAAAAATTCTAATGCTTAAAAAATTTCGTAACTAAAATATTTTAAAACTAATTCGGTGTTCTATATTTGCACATTTCTCCAGATATATAATATAAAATCATGCCGATATCAAATCAATTTTGGCGCGGAGGTTACAGACGAATATAAAAAAAAAAAAAAATCACGAGACAAACTAATCTCGCATTCAGTCGCGCCTCCAGACTCGCCTTCGCACGAGCGGACTTTACAAGCCCGGCTCTGATCATTTCAAAGAAAGAAAGCAGACGAAAATGTATTATTTCCTGACTTTTTCGCGTTGGAAATAAAGAAGACGCCGCCGCCGCCGCTTATTACATAAGTAAGAAAAAAAAGGAGGCCGCGCAGAGAAAACGCGAGGAGGCGCTCTTCTCCTCCCGCCCCGCCGAGTTTGTATAAATGAGTTTGCGCGAATTTGGCATTCCGGGCGCAGAACGGCTGCTCTCTCTCTCTCTCGGACTGCATCGATCAGTTTCCAATCGCGGCGGTCGTGCGCGAATCTCTCCCCCGCTGCCGCGCGGGAAATCGCGCTCTCCGGGCTTCTTTCGCTGCCCGTGTTTGTGTATGGGCGGGAGCGGGGATATTCGTTCCGTTAATAATGCGAATGAAAAACTTTTGGGAGCGACGCGAGGAATATAAGCAAGGCGCGCTTAAGGAGATTTAATATTGGTAATTTGCTTTGGGCGCGAAGTGGAGGGTCGAGAGGTTCATACTTGTATAGAAATATACTTTTGAGTCAGTAGTCAAGATTTTTTTAGTTTCAAATGTTCATGATGTATGCTTACTAGGAGAGGACATCACTTTTGGGTCACGGATTTCCTTGTAACTTCGGGATATGTTTTCTAATGTTAAAATATGAAGAAAGCTGCGTCCATTTGGTCTAACGCTCGATTTTCAAAAGTTATGAGCTTTTATAACTGTTTAAAAGTTATAAATGATTAAATAAAAATCGATTTTTTTTAGATTTTCGGTAGAAGAGCTCATAACTTTTGAAAAATCAAGCGTTGGACCGAAAGGACGCGGCTTTCTTCATATTTTAACATTAGAAAACATATCTCGAAGTTACAAGGAAATCTGTGACCCAAAAGTGGTGTCCTCTCCTAGTTAGTTTTATTTTTTTTTACCTTATTGTATCAATTGTAAACTGATAATGACTTTCTCGTCAGTTGAATTGTATAAAATTTTTGGGAAAATAGGCGCACAACATACGAAATAAATAATGCACTCAAAAAAACTTTGAATATTCACGTAAATAAGGCACGAGAAATTATTCAAACGAAGCGCACAAAACACATCCTTCAATTTTTGCGCGAATTAAGGAGAACGAAATGAAAAAAAAAAAAACAATTGCAAATCTCGGGATAAATTCAGCGGCCGCACGATGAATAATACGATTATGAGCATGAGTTATACACGAAGAGAGCATAAGTTTCTCTCATTATGCCCGCGCGACTCCTTTGTATATATTATTTGCAAGATACGGCACGGCCTCGGAAATACCGCGGCGTTGAATGCCTCTGCGAAACTTGAACATTCACACACAATTATTTCCCTTTGCCGGATTGTATTAAATCCTAATTTACCGGGAGACGCGCGCGGAGAGATGGAAAAAAAAAAAAGAAATTGAATTACGATGTTTTGCCGAAGCAGCTGCCTTAGCTCGCTGACGTGGTTCTGTCATTAAAATTTGCTCCTCGTTATGAGTTATACGCTTATTGTTTTGCTAGTCTTTATAATCACGGTTATGGAATTTCTCATAAAGAAATTTTCTACCTTTTTTTTTAATTCAATTTCAATTTACCTCCTGATTGCGCAGTAAGAGAAATATTTTAACGATTTTTTTAATGTTTAAGATTCCACGTTTCCTCGGATAATAGCTTTATTCCTTTGCTGCGAAAAATTCTTTATTAGCTTTTAAAAATAATAATAGGCTGTAATGAAATTAAATTGTGTCTAAAATACTTCCTACGTCAGATTAGTTTTTTAATTTAATTATTGAAAATAACGACGAAAAAGGATAGAAAATATATACATATTTTTTAACACGATGATTAATTGAGCGAAAGCAACTGATTTTTTTTAGATATATTTTTAACTCGCATCGAGAAGCAATAAAAATAGTAGGGTAAGGTCAGTCCGACTGAAAAATCTGCGTTTCAAGCCCGCCGCCATTACCAAGGTCAGAACGAGTCGAGGTCAAAACGCAAAATCGATCAAAGGCACATAGCCCGAAAACGGGATAAACGTGCAAAGAGAAGCGTTGTGCGCACGTCGACGTAATATTCTCGCGCTTCTTTTACTTTAATTGTACTGTGGAAATACCGTGGTTTAATCCTGTTTAATTAACGTAAAGCGACTTTTATAAATTTTATCAAATCAATCAGATCGAAAGATTTCTTATTTTTTATTTATTGTTATCTATCTATTCTATTTATTCGTTCAATCGTTTTATTTGTATTTCAGTGAGTCTCTATATATTTTAAATTTAAAAAAACTACAGTAGGGGGTTATAAATACAAAGCAAGAACAGCAGACAGACATATATCCATATTGAAAAAATGAGAAATTTCCCCAGCAGCCCATCTCCTCCTCGAAAATCCGCAGATTCCCGCCAAACCGAAAAAAAAGCGGCCTTGCACCTCGCTTTCTGGGCCCATCGGCAGGCAGACACCGGCCGGTGTCGACCTTCCAACAAATCAGTGGCGCACTCTCGGCCGCAAGCTCTCGGCGCTCTCTGCCTCTCGCGGGAAGGGGGGCGAAGGTCGGCCTCCCCCGCTGCGGTGCTCGTCGTCGGTGCGGCGCGCAAGCTCGGAAACCTCCCACGTGCGCGCGCAACGGGGGTGGGTGGAGCTTGCGCTCGCGGCCAATACATACGCCGTCTCCTCCTGGCGTAGCGGGGGGAGGGAGGGAGGCTCGCAGGCCGGAGGCCGGAGAGGCAGCTTAGGGCAGCAGAGCCAGAGTACCGCGGGCCGAGGGATCGCGCGCGCGCCCGACGACGAGGACGCGCCGCCTGCGTGTGCGGGTTCGTCGCCACCGCCAGACACCGCCGAGGACCGAGAGGCTGTGAGAGCTCTTGGATAACTAGGTATATATAGAGAGAGAGAGCGGTAAACCGGAAGTGGCACGCGCGCCGAGGGATCGCGGGAGCACACCGCGCTTCCGCCATCGCTGCCGGCCGACGAGGTTGAAGGACGAGCCGCCGTTGTCGTCGTCGTCGTCCGGTGGACCCCCGATTTTTTGTTTGGTTGCGAGAGCTTTTTTTTGAGGTTCGGTGCTTGGACGTTTTGCACGATTTACGTTGCGCGGCGAGGCTTATGCTGGAGGTTGTTCGGAGTGCAGGAGGTGGGTGACGGGAGGGGGTGCGTGAGATTTGGCGGGGATTTTCGGAAGCTTCTCCTGAAAGTTTTGCAGCTTTTTCGCGAATGGCCAGCTGGACAATTCTTCGGGCAGTGCTCTTTGCCCGTGACGATTTCAGTGAAGTACAAGTTATTACGATCAACTTTGTGTGTAAAATGTATTATTTCTTTAGATAAATTTTAAAATTAAATTATAAATCAATATTTTTATCTCTTTAATGGTGTATGCATGTAAATCAATCGTAATTAAATTAAAAGATATACTTAAATTTATATGAAATTTCGACGGCCTTCTATTCAAGAAGCAGTAAGCTTGCAATATGAAATGAAATCGATAAATTACTTTTTGCTAAAATTAATTTGCAAATATGTATTTACTGGAACTTGATGATTCATTTAATTTATTTTTATTGCTCCAATTTATTATAATAAAGCTATATTTAAAACTGTTTTGCTAGAAAGTATGTTAAATTTTACGTTAGACACACTGATATGTATATGCAATTAAACTCGAACAGTTTACGCCATTCGTGAGGGCTTTATTTAAAAAAAAAACTACCGACGTAAAAATATTAAAATCCGACTGCATGAACTGACAAAAATATCCAAATATTCTCTTTTACTTCATTTCTTAAATATCAGACAACTTTAATAAATCATGCTTGCTAAACGGAATTCCCATTTATCGCCGTACAATTCCATCAACAGTCATTCGCGCATTGATTCACATTATTATCTTTTCTACATTTTTTGTTTCCTTCCATTTATTTTAGTAATCCTTTAAATCCAAGGATCGCCTTCCGATTCATCGATCAGGCATCACGCGTTCAAAAAATCCCACGATGCTCTCACCCAGGAACCATTCTTCGCTTACGTAACCGGCCAATTCTCTTGTTCACCTCCGTGCATTTCGCGAAAGAGCACGCATTACACGCGTCCTTACGAAATAGCTCCGAATTCCCTCGCGTGTCGCGTCCTAAAAATCGCGTGCCAACCGGTCGACGCTCCTCCATCGGCATGTGTAAATCGGTCGCCGCGGCTCGCCGCAGTAAACACACTTCCACACCGGCGCTCCGCGAGAAAGAAAGGAGATCGCGCTTGGCGCGCGCGGCGCCGATTTCGTCCACCTTCTCTCGCCGACTCGGCGCTCGCCCGGCGAAGGTCGCGCATCGGCATCGACGTCGCGGCCATCGGGGACCTTAGATCGCGTCGCGCCGGCATCGTGCACGCACTTCTCTCTCTCCTCCTCCGTTGGAAACCTGCGAGCTTCGGGAGCTTTGGACACTCCGCTGGGAAAGCTCCCCCCGTTTCGGAGGCTCGCGCGTTTCCGCAATTCGTAATATATCGGTGGATTTGCAGATCAAATGTAAGTGTCGCGCGCGAAAAGGGAGTCGCATGAAGTGCGCGCGCGGAGCGGAAACAGCAGGAGCAGCAGCAGCAGCAGCAGCAGTTGTGCGCCGGGTGATCGTCGTCGAAGGACAGAAGTAAAAACACGCACGAGAAATCGAAGAAAAAACATGTTGGAGCCGAGGAGGTCTCTCATCGCCGGCTTGCTACTTTGCGTCTTCGTGCTGCTGAGTTTTGGTGAGTTTGGAAATTTAATACACCTGCGTCCTCTGTATTTTCCTAAATTATATAGATTAATTAACGTAGATTGAACGATGGGTTTATATTGCGCTGGAAATTAGCTGTTCCTTGCCAAAATTTTGTTGAAAAGATATACAGGATTACCTGCTTGAAGACCGTTAAGTGTAAATGAAACGTTTAGTATTAAAAAGGTCACATATCGTTTTTAACACAATTAAATGTTTTCAAATTATTTTTATGGTCTAAATATTGAACAAAATACATAATACGTATTAAATTATAATACACTTGAATGACTATAATACAAGACAGGAGTTTTAGAAGACCTAAAGCATCCGAGAGATAAGCGTTACCGAAAATCTGCATTATTCATAAGGACATATTTTATGTTGTTTGAAATATGTTAATTTAAGGTTACCTAGAAGGCATATTTATAGCAAATTTTATGCCTGCGAAAATACTTTGTCTCCTGTTTCATCCTTTTGAAACGAAACAAATACCTTTTTCTTAAATAGTATATTCAGCAAATTATAAATGTTAATCTTTAATTGTTTTACAAGTCATTAGACGAAAACAAAAATTAATATTTTACATTTTTTACGGGTGTAATTCTATGTATTAATATGGGATCTTTTGATTAGCTTTAAAATTTTGATTGTCTCATTACATCCATATAAACGACATAAATATTTTTACGAGCTCCGACGTTCGGTTAGGTTTTCAATTTTTGAGATAATTAAAATTTAAGGCGCATGTGCTTTAAAAAGTGAAAGTACACTCGCTAAACCGAATTACTTTCTCTAGACGCGGCCGTGATCGAAAATACGAAAGTAAAACTGAAATTTTTTTAAGAAAGTCGTATGTATACTCGTGGCGTTTGAAATAATAACACGGTGCCCGCATGTAACGAACTATTAATATGGAAATGAAAATAGCGCATATATACTTAATACAGTTATTTGTAAGAGAGTAAAAATTTGAAACTGCCTTTGTACGTTTTGAATAGAAAGTCGACGTAAAGGCTGCAAATGTTTACGAATTTTTTACGTCTTTTTTTATGAATGAATCTGTACGTAACGCGAAAAACGAATGCTTTGGATTAAATAAGTTGGTCGACGAGTCCATTTTCCGCGAACGTTTAATCTAATAAAAAGCCATTCAATTTTGATTCCAAAAAAAGACCTTCGCTTTTTCCGTTAAATAAAAAGCTCCACTTTTTTCAGGAAAAATGCAGAATTACATTTATATAAATAAAGTGAAAAGCTTCGGTTCAAACTAATTGCTTTGAGAGTTCGAACATTCGTACGATGGTCGTATACCAATTCCAAAAATAAAATCGATGCACGACTTTTTGTATTATTATACACGCGAAAACGGACATTCCGAATCACGAGAAGAGATTTAATTTATTTAAACTTCTAATTCTAATTTAATAACTTCCAATTCCAAAATCAAAACTTGAAAATGTAAGTATTTCTAGAACAATAAAAAAATCGTAAAAACCCATCAGCAGCCATTTTCTACCTATCCTCACTCCTTCTCGTCAAAAGCGTCGAACAGCGCCGAAAAGAAAAACAACCGGCCTCTCGCTTTATTCTCGAAAAGAAGCTGCCCAAGACTATATTACGAAACCAAAAGCCACGGCGTATCGCGCGCGAGGCGTCGGTACACCCATTCCCATCGCCCAGACACCAACACACACGCACCCACACAGAGTTGGGGTCAGGAGGCGCTGATCGCGCAGCATATATAATTGCATAACGGACAGGCAGAGCGCGCGTGTTCGCGCCGAGATAGATCCGCGCGCGGCGAGAGCGAGCCGTGGCCTGCTTTTGTGCCCCGGGGGGACTTTCACTCGCGCGTAGCCGAGCACTTGCCGGGGCTCGATTCGACGGACGGCCGCCGCCGCCGCCGTACGGACGCGTTTCCTCCTCTCTGGATGAGCCTCGGCGAAAATAATATATATTGTTCGACCCTTTCCGCCGAGGAAAATGTTGTGTATATTTAACGGGAACGGCGATTCGCGCAATGGTCGATAGACTCGAGCGTCCGGTGAGTAAACGGCGAGAGGATCGGCTTCAATTAAGATTCTTCCGTAATCGGAGGGTTTCCCAACTTCCTCCCGTGTGCGACTTTTTCGCGCTCCGGCGTGCGCAAGGATGCATTCCCCCCCGTTAGCGACGCGCGCGCGCACGTCAAACGGGTTACGACGACGACGACTCGGGGAATATGCTCTTTTACTTTCACGTCCTTCGAAATCGCTTGCCAAAACGGACGATCGCGCGATTTTTAAGGCGTCTCTCTGCTTTCTCTATGCGGGTCTCTTGTGTTTTTTAATTACAGAACTGATTTATATCGTTTAACGTTTTAGGTGCTTTTTGCGATGATAAAAATGGTTACGCGCGTGTAAAAGTTATATTTGTAAAAGTTAGATCAAAGTATTATACCGTTGAAATAATGAATCTTAAAAACCGGTTTTTTCGACGTCCTTGATAGGTCAAAATTAAGATTACCTTTTAAAATCAAACGTGTAAATTTGAGGTTTATTCGAAGGTTAAAGTAATAATTATATCCTTGACTGTAGTTACAAAAGGCGAGTTTTTGAAAACTGTATTTTATTTGAGTTTGTACAATGCGTAATGTAATTAACCAAAACTAATATTTAATATATAGTACATAACATCCTTCTCAACGCAGAAGGGTATAAGTCACAAACGCATTATACATCGGAGATTCCTGATCGATGGAAAGCGAAATCTGAGATATCTATCAAATTCGGCCTCACTGCCACTCCATTACGCCCTCGAGGCTTAACGCCGAACATATCGAGGACAAACCTGCAATTGGGGTCAATAATACGTGAATTTCCGCGCGTTTGACGTATTAGTCGCCGAGCTGAATTGACGTTTATTTTTCAGATCGGTGCTGGTTTTATTTATCTTTTAATTCTTCGACTTATCGTTAATACTTTCGCTGAACGATAAATTCTTTTCAGACATATTAATGGCATGTTGGTTTGACATGCGCAGCTCCTGGTTGGTGGCTTTGCCGCTATAGGTAGAATTTTCACGGAGAAAAATTGTTAGTAAAATTTACTTAAAGTTATGCAGTAAAAAATACTGGCTGTTACTTAAGTTAAATTAGCTTGATTGCTCAAGCAAAATTTACTTGACCTTTTAAGTAAAATTTTCAGGAACTTCTATAAAAGTAATTGATGTATAAATTTTATGTATCGAATATTCTGCATTTAATAGCCCGTTAATTTTCTTACTTAAATGTTTTTACTGGCCATGCCATACTAAATTTTAAAATGACGCACTGTTCGCGCATCGGTTCCAACGCATAACCGTTACATTTCTTCAGAATCGCAAATCTGCGGGCCTTTGCTCGTGTTAATTTGGATTCAAGATTGTTAAAATTACTTTAAAACAATGGGACCTTTTTTTATAAAAAAGTCTAATGGTAAGTAAAATTTGTTTTTTTTTTGCACTCATAAAAAAATATGCGCGCATACATTTGAAAGGCAATATTATTATGTAATTTTATTTATTGCAATAAATGCTCTCAGTCTTTTGTAAAACATTATTAAAAAACCTGTCTGGAATCTGTTGTCTGGCGGAGGTTCTCCCCTTAAGTAATCTTTCTATATGTATTTGTTCAACGTGAGTTTCAATACTTTGACCTTGCGATTAAAGAAACTTTGTCGCTTTCCTAGATCAGTCATTTTGAATTTTTGGTTTAGCTTATTCTTTAGCATCCCTATTTCATCTCTACCATTACTAGTTATAAGATATATGCATAGAGTATTAAAATCAATACTTTTCCTTCTCCAATGGTATAGCAAACGGACATGTTTCGATATTTTGGCTAGTGAGTCCTATTTTACAGGAATTATAATTTTCAGTTTTTACACTATTACGTTAAACCGACAAAAGAATAATTATTATCGTAACAAGCCGATAATAATCTACTAAGCACGCCACCAATCCAATGCCATTTGCAATAAATCCCAATCACAATAGATCTCCATACACAAACGAAACTTTTGCGGGCAGCTCGAAGTTCATTATGCGTCCAGGATTCTCTAATCCCGCGATCGTCGGCCGGCTGTCGACGCCGACTAATCTGGCCCCCGATAACGGCGCGGGGCTTCAAAACTTATCCGCGCGCACAAAGCATCCCCCCCCCCCCCCATGCATTAGGGCGTATTTTCGGCGGGATTTCACTTAAAGTGCGTGCGGGGAATATTGTTTTCGCTCGCGAGAGTGTGTGCGTGTGCGCGCGCGGGCAAATCCGCGCGCACAAATTGCCGGCGTTTAGCGACTTACGCGCGGATTATTTCGAGAACCGGCCGGCGGCGGGGGAGGGGGGAGTGGATATTCGGAGGAAAACACGGGGGAGGCTGCTCTGGTCGCTCTTCAGGATTCTCGATGGCAAGTTAAAGATGGGGAGCCGGAGTCGGTTGCCGGGGTGTATCGATTTTTTGCGGATCGGCGCTGCTTTCGTATGTGGGATATATTTGCGCGTCGATCGCGGGGGGTTTAAAGTTTCGAGATAATGTAGACAATTGAGTTGTCGAATGAAAACGTATTAAACAAGACTGCTTGTTAAGGTACATCGCTAACGTCGATTAAATTAAAAAGGATGAATAATAATTCTGAAACAAGAGTTTGATGATGTACCGAGTGTATTATAACGAGGCTTAATGGATTTTGCATAGTCGAACGTGAACTTGCAGTATTCAACAAAGACCGCGAATACAAGAACAATAGCACGATGATTTCGCGAAAGTTAATAATAGTAAAACGGTGGCAATTATAACTTTAAACCAAAGGTACTTCCACTAACACTATAACGACCTGTAAAAAAATCTTACTTAAAATCCCTTTGCCCCAAAAAGCTCGCTCGATCGCGTAGTACAAAACATTTAAACGCGATCGCGAACGACGTCACGAGATATAATCTTCCACGAGCGATCCTCCGTCCTCCCGTCGTAATACCGCCCCGCACGCGGAATCGCGAGGAAGAAAACAAAATCGGTTCATTTCGAGAGAGAGAGAGCGCGCACAAAGCCGCGGCGCGCGGAGAGAGAGAGAGAGTAGGCCAGGGAGAGAAAAAGTGCGGCGGGGGCCGCCTAATGAGCAAAGTTCTCGCTCGTCTTCCTGCGCCGTTTTTTTTTTTCGCTCCATTTTGCGCGCGTTATACGAAGGCTCTCTCTCGCGGTGCGCGTCGCTTCGAAAGAGGGGGGCGGAAAAATGCCTTTGGCGCCGAGACAATGACCGCGGCCTTTTTCCTTCTTTCCTCGGGCTTTTCAGAAACGAGAGTGTGCCGAGAGAGAGAGAGAGAGAGAGAGCCCCGTCCTTTGGCGCTCGTCCCTCGCGGGGCGGGGAGGGAGGGAAATCTCGTTAAAAATGCATTGTTGCCGCGGCGCACGCGACCGAGCCCGCGTCTGCTTCGTGATTTCTGCGAGGAACGGGAGATTACGTTTTCAGTTTGCCTCCTAATGCTTTCCCCGTCTCCGCGACGACTCGTCCGTTTGTATTTCGTTTTGGTGCGTATATATCGTTTTTTCTCGCCGTCGGGGCGGCTCTCCAAGGAGCTCTTTGGCTCGTTTGGGAGATCTAAAGGATCTTCTCTCGGTAATTGGCCCAAGGTTTGTCAATTTATTCGCATTTTTTTGTGCGTCGGGCGAGTAAAAAATCTCGAGACGTCGCTTGAAACGGAATCCATTAATTACTTCCCGTAAGTATATGTATAAAGCAGCGCGCACGCAGCTCGAAATTACAAAAAAGAAAAAAAAAAAACAACGACGACGAGCCTCGACGCAGACACGCGCCGTATAAGCGAGAGAGCATCGGCCCTAACAGTTTGAACGGAACAGCAGCGGCGGGGGAGCTTACATCCGGGGATTGCCCCCGCGTATAACGTGCAAGGTATATATATACGAGCGAGCTCGAGCTCGGGAGCTCAATTCCGCGGAGCTTTGCGTTAGCATTGTGCGCGCTTAATCGTAAATGCGAAAACGGTGGAAAATCCGGCCGGGCTTATAAATGTCTGTTGGTCCGCTGCCTTTGCTCTCGCGGCTCGGGGAAGCGTGAAATATTTTCGTAACGCCGTAATCGATATATGATATGATCGCGGTGAAGAACGGAGGGAGTTTTGATTTTTATCGGAAGTGTATACGTTTGCGGTGCTGCGAAATGGACTCTTTGGGAAAGCCTTGGATTGAAGTGTTTTAACGTGGATGACGAAAACCTTCGGTATTATTCTAAATTAATCGAGCTCTTAGTCACTGTCGTTGACACTGAAATTCTACAAGCCGGAAATTCAAGAATACGCCATATAATTAGTTGTACATTGCGATTAAGAAAAAACCTCGTAATACATCGACGTAATAAGAGCAGAAATAGAAAATACACTGCATAACGAACGCGATCTCATTCCACAACATTTTTCAAATTCATTCGGATTCTAATTCAAGCGGACTAAATCCCGCACTCCCCCAAGAGCCGCATTACCGATGCGAGCCTCGCTCTCAATCCTTCGAGCGCCCATTCAAAACCTGACGCAATTAGAGGTGTGCAGCGCACCCCGCCGACATCTCGAGCGCTCATTCGCGAGTCGCGGCCTCGGTCCGCTTTCGAAAAAAATTCGCATATAACATCCGCGTGGCGCCGATGACCGGCTCTCGACCTTCGTCGTCCGCGCGTTCCGCACTGGATTCGACGTCGCCTTCGCTGCTCTCTCTCTCTCTCTCTCTCTCCCTTTCTTTCGCGAGGCGCGCGCGAACGGATTATAATTCGTCTCGTCCTTCGCCCCTCTCTCTCTCGCCGCGGGAAGCGGCATTGTGCGCGTGTTCCGCGTACGCGTCGCGTCGGGGAGTGGAATTTTACGCGGAGGAGCGAGAGCTGGGTTTCATTGTGTTTTATTCGGAGGATTCGCGCGACTGCGAGAGGTATTTTTAATAAGCGGCGTGTCACAGTAACGCGCGAGAGGAACGACGCCGCGCTGGAATATTTACGAGGACGCGCGAAATTTTTTAAGCTCGACAGTCGGAATTTGCATTGAAAGTCCTGTTTTGTACGCGCGCGAGAGGTGATCGGAGATTTGTCCTGTGGCGCGAGAGAGAGTTCTTCTATATTAGTTCCCGTCCGCGCGTTTTTCGCATCTCGTTGAAGAGAAGAAAAAAAAATTATACGTGCAATGCGTGCACTAAGTGTTTAAAATGAATGAAAAAACGTTTAATTCTATTTATATTCTACCCAGGCGATTTCTTTTTTCCTCCTGTTTCCCGAGCAAAATTTAGCTTCATTTACAGAAATGTGAATTTGCACGAGCACGCACTAATTAGCGCAAAAATTCTCAGCAGACTCAATCGCGCCCGGTAAAACTGGTTAATCGGTCGTTTTTCCCCTTACCGGTTTCCAAAACGAGCCACACCGCTAAAAAGAGATTCGCGTCCAGAATCGGTAATTAGTCCTCGAAGTCCGTTTTATCTCGAACCTCTCGCGTCGTCTCATTAACTTCAGAAGCAACAACTCACCGATTTTCAGCCCTGTTTATTTCCGCGAAGCGAGGCAAAAAAAAACTCATCGCCATCGCGATCCCTCGCGTCCAAATTAAGACAGACCGCGAGACCGCCGCGGAAAAAGGTCTCTCTCTCTCTCGGTTCGCGCCCGACTCCGAAAGGAAGCGAGAGAGCGTATAAATTTCTCGCCAATATTAAACTCCCAGCCGCCGCCGCCGCCACAATCTACGTAAGTACACCGCGTGCGGGGAGCCTTAAAAAAAAAAAAAAAAAATGAAGAGCGGAACGATTTACGGGGGCGGCACTCCAATCGGCGAAATTCTCTCGCGGAGGCCTTAATCATCGGCGCCGGACTCCGGTCAGCAGCCCCACCGCCGGAGTAATTGAAAAGGGCAGAGGATATATCCCCGCGCGGTGTATATATACTTGTTGCTCGGAGAGAGCGCGCGGCAGATGTGCCTCGGCGGCTGCGGCGCCTTTCTCGCTCTCGCTTTAAATGCGAATTGAGATAGCCGTGCAGAGGTCCCAGAGCGGCTCTGCGGTCTGCCATTAATCGGCCGGCGCGCAAATGCGAGGATGTGTGCGGCTGCCGCCGCTGCTGCAGCGGCGGCCGGCTGTTTGTTCGCCTCGCGGCTCTCGGGGTATTACGCTTTGGGAGTGAAAGTTAACGTTGCGGGTGGGGGGGGATGTAGCGGCTCCGGGGAAATGGATTTTATTGTTATTGCCGCATTTAAGGACGGGGCGATTGAGTGTTGGCGGAATTTTTACGTCGGGTCTGATGAATTGATATATTGCGTTTTGAGGAAGGAGCGACGGATGAGGCTGTTTCGAGATCGTTTTATTGTACTTGATGGTTTTGAAAGGTGCTCAATGATAAAATGTGCAATAAATTAATAATATTTGTATTAGTCCGATAATCGTTTACAATTTTTACACAGTTTTTTCGTTCTATATCCATCCCTCTTTCCTGAGTTCGTCGTGAATACATCTCACCACCGAATGCGCAATGCCACATTTTCCCTTCTTATCTTGAGCTGAAAAATGAAGAAAAAAAAATGATTTTTCCACGTTTCACAAGGATTGACAGTTAATTAATATTTTAAAATTCTCATTGCCTTCCGCGGCGCAATTCGTGACCAAATTCGTTATCTGCTGTTGGCCTATCTCCTGCGTGACGTCTTCCATTTTCGCTATTATTGCGTCTATATCGATGTCTTCATTTTTCATCTGCAAAATTGAAAAAATGCACTTTTACGCGGAGTATCTTTTAATTCTAGGAATAAATCGGCCTACGTTTACTTACGAAATTCTCCTTCTCCATCGTGCAAGCTGCGATGCACTGTGCTTTGGAGTCGTCGCTGGATTGCAAGGCATTGATAAAATCACCTAATCAATCGAGACGCGGAATATCAACATTTTTTTTATCTGATCGTTGAAATGATTTATTGAATGCACAAGTACCTCTGGTCATTCCGCTTTCGACCAAGCACGCTTTAAAGCTCTCGGACACCGGAGAAACGTGACCGTGGATGTGTACCTTCGAAAATCACCGGGAAATTATTCACTCGACACTCGAAATTTCTAAAAATTTATGTTACTAAGAACAGAATCGAAAACGCAGAGTTACTCACTGCCACGGAGGACACGCAAAACGTCAGAAGTAAGCCCTTCATTGCGTCGCTTTCCCCGCCGAACCGTTCGGAATTCGTTGGGCGAATGAAAAATCCCCGAGTGGGAGAAGTACATTTATACGACTGTAAACTAGGTAAAGTACGCATCTTGCGCCAGAGACGTCGTCGGTGAGATTACACCGCAGCCTGGAATTACCTTCATTATTTCGCAAAGTTAAATGTGAGGCCGCGAATGTGGCTCGAAAAATATATTTTACGCCGCAGGGATTCCTTCTCGTTTCGTTTCGCCGACTAAAATTAGGGTCAGCTCGAATTTAGCGCAAAGTTTTTTTTTTACTGACATAAATTTTGAATAATATTAAATATGTAGAAAACTTCTTATTCTGCACCTTTTTGCTTCCGAGGAAGCTTTGTGATAGTAATTTTTGGAGTTATTCGAAAAATCTGTTACAATTGTATTTTAAGATGTCAGGAACAAGAATAAATGGTTTTTGGAAAAAGTCTGTATGGATGTGTGTGTGTGTGTGCGCCAATTTTCGATTTTCGAGAAATTTAATCTTACTTATTTTTAATGATAGAATTGAGATATTTGAATCGAACAAAGGCCAATTTAAAGAGCATAAAAATACCTATAATGTCGGAGAAAAAAAAATTACTTTAGCTATCAGGGTTCTTTTGTTTTTACCAAAAACGTGTTTTTTTAAAGATTATAACTCTTAAATTAAATTATCACTTACTTTGAAAAAAAGTTTGGTAATTAAGACTATGTGTATCTAAAATCTGTATATCTAAAACAATTTCAAGTCATTTTGCCCAAGTAGTTTTTGAGTAAATAGCTGAAAACTGAAAAAAATGAGTTTTCTATGTCCAACGATTACTGAAGTAAAAATGCTTCAATTGACTTGAAATTTTGGGAAAGAGTAGATCTTTCGTATGTTTAGAGCTGAATAGTTTTTCTACTTATGAAACTTATTATGACCAAAGATATTAAGATTTCACTTTTTTTTTTATTTTTTGAATAGCTGTATCTTATTCAGTAATCGGTATTTTTCGATGGTCGACCGCTTATTTTTTTCCTGTTTTACTTAATATTTAAATTTAAAAAGAATTTTTATAATACATGTACTAATTTTTGCTTTATAACGATTTTAAATTATACATGTTATCGTGATTTTTTTAAAAGGTAAACTTTTTGTATATTTGTAGGAGATAGTTACATTTTTAAAATAATTCATTAATATATTTCAAATTTGAAGTATCATTATAAATATAAGAACGATAAATTAGTTTGGAGGAAGGAAGAAGGAGGAAAGTGTCAATAAATTGGCAGTTACTTCTAATAATAATAAAGATAATCTGCTAGATTATGGCGTTCGTAGAAATACTGCATTAGTTTTTGTAAGAAATTAAATTTAACAAACCTTTTTTACCTATTATTTTCAAAAATTGTTTTTAAAGTTCCACTAAACATTCTTCCAAAATGTCCACATATTACAATAAACGCTTCTTTCGACAAAATCAATTTTACTTTTCCAAAGGCGCGCGACTCAGCCCCAACTCGAAAACTCGACGAAGCTAAAAAAGCGTTCGATTAGTGACACTTTTCGGCCGTCCCGCAGAAATTCCCCGAGCAGCCAATCGACAGCATTAATCGTCGTAAACGCCGTTTTGAACGGGCCGTTTTCTCCCTGATCAAGTGTTTCGCTTCATCTCTCTCTCTCTCTCCCTCTGCCGCTTGTCTTCGCTCTCGGCGTCGGCCGATCCTCGCTCCTTCCGTAGGGCGAATCAAGTTCCTATTGACGTCCGCGTTCGAAAGATAAATGACATTTGCGGAATTGAGAGCGCGCGTTTTCCTTTTCCCTCCTGCTCTCCGTTCAAATGCCTGCATACAATCGTCGGGGGTTTTTCGCGCGGATTCGAGGCGTCGAGGGCTTTCCAGACGCTTGACGCGCGTTTAGGCTGCTTTGGGGAGACGTTCGAATACGATTTTTTGATAATCTCTGCACTGCAACCCAGATGAAAAACGTTCTGTTGAATAATGATTCATTGATTGAGTTGCGGTTAAACGTGAATTTTTCGTAAAAATGTACAAAATTGTGGAATTAGTCAACAATACGCGAAGAGAAATTTGCGACTAAAAATTATTATACCTTTGAGTAAAGGAAGATATGCTTGCATTATTCTAAAAAATTACTATATACTAATGTACTAAAATTTAATATAACTATATCAATTTTTACTACGATTCTATTAAATTTTAGTATATTAGTATAGTAATTTTTTTCAAGTTTGCCTCCGCTTTACTCAAAAGCATATCCTTCTTTTAATATTTTCAAGATTAAAAAAAAGGAATCCGTTAATTCTGCGTTTAATTTGACCTTAAAAATAATACCAGTCCGAAGCTAAACTTAAAAAGAACGGGCACAACAAAAGGCGAGGGTCAAAGAATTAAAAAAGGGTATCGAGGAAACAATTTGACTAATGGAAGTGTATTGCTTTCGCTATCTATTCCCTCGCCGGGGAAAGACCTACGCGTGCCTGGGGAACCTTTGCCCCCGCTATCTAATCCGATTTTCTCTCCTCTCCTTTACCCGCGGTTTTTCGTCAATTTTATCGTGATTTCTCCGTGACTCGGTCTTTACGTCAGAATTCAATCCATTAGGCCCGGCCGAAAAAATCGCAATGCAATTTTCGTACAAATCGCCGAGGAAAGGGCGGGAAAGATGGCGATAAACGAATTCTTTCGAAGCGGGAACGATGTTAGTTATATACTGCCGTTAAAATTTCTATTCGCTCGAAATCGCGCATCGGCGGATTTTCGCAAGTATAACAAAAAAATGAAATGCCTATTATCCGCCGACAATTTGCGAAATGACGCGCGGAGTAATTGATCATAACGATACATCGAATCTGCCGTCGATACGAGATCTTTTTATTCCCATTACGACTCCTGCGAGCCGCTGTATCTGCCAATTAAGGGCAAACTTTATTCGCCAGCCAGACACGCCTACCCCCGCACAGTCCAGGGTTCATATATACACCAGTAACAACCATTTCGAGGCGCGCGTCAACCCCCCCGTCGGCATCAAAAGTCACGGGCGGTCGTCGGGCGTGTGTTTACAATTATGCTCCTGAATTAATGGAGGGAATAATTTGTGCCTGTTTGCCGGAGTGTATCAAAATTAGAGCTCGATCGCGCGATTAGGTTATTCTGGAACGAATGGATAAACGGATATTTTATGAGCTTTTATGCTAATAACTTTTATTATTACTCTCGCGTAAAAAACTTTGTTAGCTTCGTCGAAGGCGCACGTCGAAAATCACGCGAAAATTCGACAACTCGAGAATCGCAGGCGTTAAACGAGTGTCCCCTCCCTCCGCCCCCGAGCGGTGACCAGCTCATAATTCACCCGCCGAGAAACGACGCCGTAATGAACCCACGGCTAACAATCCAGCCCCCGGAGCCGCCGTATAAAGAATAAAGATGCATCTCCTCGGGCATTGTTCTGCCGCTTTGGGCATGCGGACTCGTGAAATATGCTCCCTTTCTGCGGCCCGTGTGGCAATAAAAGGAGGCTGAGGGAGAGAGAGAGAGAGAGAGTTTCGAGGGGCGCGCAGAAATCGATGCGTGCTCTCGCGATGTCATCATTATCGGCTCTTCGGTCCGAGAGCCTAGTAGGTTCTCGCAGCCACCTCCAGCCGCGGCGGCGGCGGCTCCCTTATGCGGATCGCTCTCTGTATCGGAGAGTGTCCCCCCTCCCCCTCAATCTGGTCCACCCCAGCGCGGCGGGTCCGTGAATGCGGCAGCGCGCGCCGCCTCTCGTACAATCGATACGCGGGACGACACTCCACCACCACCCCCCGGGGAGAGACACCGGCTCTCGGGTGAGATTCCGCGCTGCAGCCCAGTTTGCCTCTGGAGTCTGCTGCTGCCCTGCGAATCGCCGGTGGGTCTTGGCCGAAAAATCGGCCGAGGCGGCAGGTTAATGAGGAAATTTGGTTACGGGGCTGGTGGTCGAGCAGCGAGGGCGAAGGTTGAGTCGGGATTCGAGGGCGTGGGATAATTTGAGGTTTTGACGAATTTCGGATGGGATTGTCATTGGATTGAGTTGTGCGTTGCGAAATGGTGTATTAAAAATTTCTATGTTTTTTTTTGCAATGGAGGGGGAGGGGAGAGGGTATACTTGATGTAATATGAAAAAAATTACTATATTGTATTCTAAAATTTACAATAGGATATAATTTTCTCATATTACTAGTATGTCGAGCTGTTGCTAATATAGTAATTTTTAATAATTAATTTTTCTGTACTAATATAATAATTTACACCGAATTGAAGTATTTAAAAATCTGATACAAACTTGATTTTTATGCAGCTCTACCTTTCCAACATAGAGTACAATGAAAGTCTACAGCCGGCAAGTTTGGTATATTTGATTCAAACAATAAAAACGACGAAGCTTAACTAAACATTGTTCAACTAAGTTTCGCAAAATCACACGGGACACATACAAATACCCGTTAACTTCTCTCGAGTCCATTAGAAATCCTCGCGAGTCCCGGTGAAAAAGAAAGAAAAGCCACTTCTCCGCTCTCTCCGGCCTACACCGATATAAAAGCGTCCCACTCGCATCGATCACGAGAGAGAACGGACCAGGAGCTCTTTGGAGTATAACAAGCCGCTTAAAAACATTTCTTCGTCGACGCTCGCGCCCGGTATTTGCGGGACGGTTTCCATTTCCTCGAGGGCCTCGGCTTCTTGTCCTTGTCCCGCTCCGGCACCCTCTCTCTCTCTCTCGAAGGGTCGCTCTCTTTCTGCGTGTTGATACGACATGTGCTTCTCTCTGGCTCTTTCTTCGATTCCCCGGCGCGCCCTTGTTTTCACTCGAGGACGCGAGGAAGGAATCTCCACGGAGAAAGCGCGCCGAGAGCGGAGAGAGCCTTCCGAGATTACACGGCGGGAAGCAAAGCTTCGGCTCGTCGGGAGTTTTGCCGGGGTCGAGTGGTGTTTCGCTGCCGTTGATGAAGTGCTCCGCGGGTATTGCTTGTCGATATAGGGATTATTTGCGGTTGTGCGACTTGCTGTAACTTTTGAACTTTTTAAAATATTTGTAACCTATTAACTAATTCACAAAAACTTAACGATTCCAAGAATAAAATTTCAAGTGCTCGCAGTCGAAAGAAAATGCACTTCCGCAGAATGCATCAACTAATTACCAAGCCTGTTTTTATTTGCGATTAATGTATTGCTTCCTCCTAGAGGAAGCTTTGTGATAGTAATTTTTGGAGTTGTTCGAAAAACCTGTTACAATTGTATTTTAAAGTGTCAGGAACAAGAATAAATGGTTTTTGAAAAATGTCTTTATGGATCGATGTATGTGTGTATGTATACGCCTATGTCACAGCTTCTACTGAACGGATTTGCTTCTTTCACGGCTCATTTTTTTTTGTTTTGTTTTTGTTGCGGGGAAAAAATCTTGTTTTGTTTAGCTTATTTGTTCACGTTTTATCGCAAATTTTCGATTTTGGAAAAATTTAATTTGAATTTTTTTTAATGATAGGATTCAGATATTTGAATCGAACAAAGACCATTTTAAAGAGTATAAAAATACTTACAGACAAAAAAAAGTTACTCTAGCCCTTACGGTTCTTTTGTTTTTAACAAAAACGTGTTTTTTTTTAAAAAGCTTATAATTCTTAATTTAAATTATCAACTGCTCTGAAGAAATTTTTGGTAATTAAGAATATATAAAGCTACAATCTGTAAAAATTTCAAGCCATTATGTCAATTAGTTTTTGAATGAAAAGCTGAAAACTGAAAAAAATGAGTTTTCTATGTCTAACGATTACAGGAGTAAAAAAGTTTTAAATTACTTGAAATTTTGGGAAAAGGTAGATCTTTTGTATTTCATATATAGTTTTTCTGCTTATGAAACTTATTAGTTTCATAAGCAGAAAAAGATATTAAGATTTTATTTATTTTTTTCAATTTTTTGAATAGTTGTATCTTACCTTTGTTACTGAATAATCAGTCAGAATTGCTATCAAAAAGTTTCCTCTAAGACGAAGCAATAAAAATATAGTTATTTTGCGAAAGGGTGATGTCTCGTTTCAGGTACAAAGAATAAATAAACTACAGTGTCTTAATGAATTAATCTTAGTTTAATTATTTAAAAAAATACTCAGTAAAGACAATAAAGGAAATATAAAGTATATGACAGATCTACGTTGAAATTGAAGTACAATTTTTAATTTAATTTTAATTCTAAAATAAAACACTTTCGAATAACGAATTCTTTTACATCTTTAGAAAATCGTTCTACCAACTACTTATAATACATTAATAATATTATAATTTAACAAGTAATTGTTGAATCGATATAATATTGCACTCCACAAGTAATCTTCTGAAAACTTTCTACTTTTCAAGATATACATATGCCTATACAGTTGAAATACAAAATGTAGTGTAAAACATTTTTTGAAAAGTATTTTTTTTAATAAGAATGGGAATTAGGTTAAATCTACTATAGTTAAATTATCTAGTGATTATCCTCATGGTAGATTTAACCTGGTAAACTTGTTTTTATGAATACAGAAATTCATTGATAACAGGACCAATAACATCTTTTTATTAACATTCTCCTATGAAAGTGTAGTTGTGTAGTTAATAGAAACACGTTATCATCGAAACTTTTTTTAAATTCAAAGTATATAAATAAACATTTTAATGATTTTGAAAAGTTGCCCAATTCATGTTACTCTAATAATTTGTACTAAACTTAATACTTACAGATTAAATTAAATCTACGAAACTTATACAGATAATATTAATGACTAAATTAATCAAGCGTTAAACATTATCTCACTGAAAATAGTGATTGATTAATAAGTTTATGTACAACTGACAATTATGTCAAAATAGCTTCTAAAACCAATTGGTAATCATCGATAATTGTGCATTATCAAAATACATCATGTATATTAATCACGAATCCAAATCATTATAGAACGTTTCATCGTCAATTTGAATCTCGTACAAATTCATTTCAGATTCGTGATTGAATTTAGAATCTTCTAGGAAGCATCGGTGAATGGTATTAGAAGCAGCGCGAAATACTCCAAAGCAAGTCGATGACATTAGGTAGGATACTAAAAAGACCATCAATATTGATGCTATTTGTACACTGGGTGATCCTGTTCTATCCCTATGAAAATACCAATATACTGATACCAGAATCATCGACAAGAATGGCATAACGAGTGAACCAATGAATATCACACATTCGCTAATCTGCAAAAACAATATTTAAAAATAATATAAAAAAGACTTAACGAGTTAACAAAGCATGCCATAAGAGTAATGAATTGTTCTCACAGTATTTATAGTCACTATTGATAGGGGATTTTTCATTAATAGAATGTAGGAATCCTTTCCTGACTTAAAAAACTTGTGTCCATGCATAGCGCATATGGCTAAAGCGTCGAAAGAAAATTTGTAAACTATAATCAGCCATGAAAGTATGAAGAACGGTTGCTTCAACATCTCCTTCAGTCTTTCACGTCCGTATCTATGTATAACAATGCACATTGGAACTAACGACATCGGCGAAGCTCCGTAAGCTGCTGTTCCTGCGTGATATCTGAAATATGAGAAACACTCATTATTTGTAAGAACTGTGTATAAGAACATTATTTATAAGATCTCAAAAGTACTTCACCTTAGCGTTAAAACAAGGCAGTCTTTAATGATCCAATTAGGAATCAATTTTTTGTCTTTGCAATGGTACCACGTTGCAAAAGTAGCAGTCAGAACCATTCGTCCGATTCCCGAAACAAAGAACAAAAGCCAGAAGAAACCAATGCCATTGATTATGTGAAGAAAATAAATACCCGCAGATACCTGATATCTTTTGTGAAATTCATTTAGGAAGTCATATTCATTGATCAACCACTCGTCACTGCTGTTGCTGTTGCTCGATGCATTAAAGAAGTCTTCAAAATCGGGGTCTCCACTGCCATTTTGGAAATATCTAATACTATCTAAGTAAACGTAAACTGATCCTGCGTAAACAACCACTATCAATTCAACAATATACTGGCCAAGCATGAATGCAAGCGTAGATGGGAAGAAAAACATGGCTCTGAAATTAATTTTTGATTAATTAGTTTTAAATACTTGGCTACGAACTTACTAGGAGAGTGTACGACTTGTGGATCATAGATTCGGTTCGAATTTTAAAATGTATCGTTAGGTACCGCAATATAAGGAATTAACTTATAGTTGGACATCCAAAGTCCATTGCAACCTTCGGATCACGATTTTTACTGTTCTTTAACCCTGGTAGAAATGGACAACATTTCTTACTTAGGAAAAGAAAACATTAAGTAGGAACAAGCTAACCTTTGTAGAATATAATTTTCTAGCATGAAACGTTTTTTTTTCACATGAACTAAATATTTAAGGTGGCTTCAGCGAGTTTTTATAAATAATTGAAAATATCTGAAACTTCACAAAAATATTCTTTGAGTATTAGACTTTTCATTTATATTGAGAAAATTCAAGGTCAACGACTAAATTTTAAAGAAATCGAGTTTTATAAAATGTGTATTTTAACATGTAATCTTATGCGAAAAGATATTCATTTTATATTTATTCCATTATAAATAATTAACTTTTATAAAATCGTATACCAAATTGAAGATTTTTTAATGGAGATTCTAATTGTGTCGGCATACATCTAAATAAAAGATCAAATTAAAGAGAGATGATTTTGCGCATGCGCACTAAGAGCAATTTTTTTCATGTTTTAACGAAACTAGGATTTTTTTAAGACTATCTAAAGGAGTTCGAAGGTAATCACTAAAATTGAAATTTTAAAAATTGCCAAAAACAAAGAAGGTGCCCACTGGAGCCCCCACTTGATACCACTTGGCACCACGCGCTGAAGCCACCTTAATAGAATAAAAGCTTCAACCCATTTTTAAGGTATGAAATAGCTATTCTAAATGTTCTAAAAAAATAAGGCTATGTAACCTTGTGACACTCAATGTCATACTGAGAAGAGAATTTTACCGATTGTCCTTCTACATGAGAAAACCAAATTATACACTATATTTATATTTATTTTAATTTTATATTAGGTTATTTACGTTTCATCTTCTATAATACAACATAAAGAAAGATTTATAATTAAAATTTTGAAAACTAATAATATAATTCTTAGCTATTAAAATAAAATTTTTTGGTAATTTAGAATGTGGAATTTTTTCTTATGTATTTACAAGGTAAATCTTATCTTGTTATGTTAGAATGTATTTCATATTACAACAATAACTTTCTTAGCTATTTACTAGTCAATGTCAATTAGAAAGAAAATAATCAGCCTATATAGCGAAATTATGTGAAAAAAAGCGTTTCATCGAGACCTATTAAATAGCCCCGGGACTTATCTATTAAGTATTTTCCTGGATATGTTCAATGCTGGAAATTCTACCAGGGAAATTAAGATAACGAAAAAATTAATATTTTTTAGCTCTGAAGAAAGTACCTTTACAGCAAATTTTCTCTAGTTTAATTTTCTGTTTCCAAAATCTATTCAAGACTATTCTAAATTGGAGTAAAGCATTTGAAGCAGAGATAAATAATAAAAATTAAAAAAAAAATTTTTAAATGGTGACTTAATTTTTTAGAATCATTAATTAAGATGTTCTTTTATAGCTTTGCTTATAATCTGGTACCTAAAGTTTGAGCCAAAAAAATACTAAAAAGAAAAAGTAATCGATACCCAAAATTGTTTCTTGTACAAAAAAAATATATTAAAAGCATTACAAATCCAAAACTAATTTTCTTAATTTAAAGCATTAATTATGAATAGAAAATGAGCTCTTACTTGCAAGCTTGTCTGATGATCTTGCTCACAGATTTCACTCCTACTTTTCTGAATGCATGGAAGAAAATCCCAAAGATAATCAAGATTATTGTAAAAGATACGTAGTATCTAACTTCCGTTTCAATCATATGAATAGACAAGAAAATTAAAACGTATCCCAATATAAATGAAACAACCGAAAAAACTAATGTAACGTATATTAATACATCTGTGAACCATCGAAACAAGATGATGTACCCAGTTAAAAACGTTATAAATATGGCCAAGAAACCAAGAGTAATATGCCTGAAATGTATTTTAAAAAAATGTCAGATATAAAAACGTTAAAGCAGCTTGAAATAATAAAGCGATCATTGTTGTACAAAACATTACCATGCTAAGTGAACATTTGCGAAGAGGAAAGACGTGAGGTCAGCCATTTCCAAGTGATTGAGAGCATTTACGGTTCTTCTCACAGTTATATCGCCGCTATGAAAAGCTGAAATTGATTTTTTGTAACAATATCAGTTTGGAAAACTTTAGAAATCGCCAGTCTTTTTTTCTTTCAATATTCTACTTACCGTATATTGCAACGCAGATCCAGACTAGAATGTAACCTCCAAGAGCGTAGAGGTACCGAATTTCTTCTCTCTCTCGCTTCACGTCTAATGGTCCTCTAGAGACCGTCTCCATTTTTGGTTTTTCACCTATTGAATATTAATAATCGTTTGTATAAAATGTTCTGCTACGGGCATACATGATGCGACGGCCGTAATTTCTAGTTGTTAGCATTCACAGAAGTTTATTATTATTAGAACGTGCGAAAAAGAACTTTATATAAATTGTGAAATATTGATTTATTTTTTATTTTAGTTCAACAATGAACTAAAGTAGATAGATGGATGTAGATTTATTTGTATACGTTTGATCCAAAATTAATTCAGTAAAGTGCGATTAAATTATGCGTACAATATAGAATATAAAATAAAACAAAATGTACAGCAAGTGTAAAAATCTAGTACTAACAATTGCTACGAAAATTTCCTATAGATATGTCGTCAATATACAAAATACTACAAAAATATCGCACTGTAGTTAGGAAGAATAAAGTTAGTGAGTTAAGAAGTACTTTAGGAAGATTAAATGATTTTAGCGATCCAGAATATATGTATACCATGCACGGAGAGGAACATTTTTCCTCCTGGGGGGTGTATACTATTTTTCCCAACTACGAGCCAAAAATATCACATTCCATTTTTGGTGCCGGGAGAGACTGTCGGACTTTCGGCCCGACGTTGAGAAAAAACAAAAATTATAAATTAAATACAAGTTTAATTAATCGTCAAGCTTAAATATTGTTAATTCAGAAAAGAAGATTAGTAGCATCCAAAAAGCCAGGCATCACAAAATTTTTCTCCAAAAATCCGAAATCTTCGCGCTCGTCTATATTTACCTACGACTTCTCGCCTCTTATCGTTGCCCAATATCGCCTCCTCCATATTTGCCCGTGAAATTCTAACTTGAACGCACACACGCAGACTCGCAGTCCTTGAGCTTCAACATCCGTATATACGAGCGCGAAATTGAAGTTCGCCGGGAAGAGCTCCACGCCGTCATGCGGCGTCGGTATTTGCGGACTAACTGCGAAGGTTGCGCGTGGGCAAATTGCCGTCTGCTTATCAAGAATTATCCCGCTGTAGTTTAATAAAGTAACTTCTTTAATGAGCTCCATCATCAACTGGGGGTAATTAACGTTTTTAAGCGAAATTTCTTTCGATTTAATGATTCTTAATCCTTACCAGAATTTACTTCGAATTTAATAAATATATTTCACTGCCAGATACGCGGATTTGATTTTGCATCACCGCGATAAGATAAAACTGTATCTACTAAAAAATAGTCGTGCGTACGATTGCGTCGGTGCAAAAAATGCTAGAATTGCTTAACACCGCGGCGTATTACATCAAAAACGGAAGCTCAGATTGAAAAATTGAGCCGGCAACATTTAGAAAACCAAAAAATTCTACGTCAAACCGATTGAGGAGCAATCAAGCCAATTCCAAGGTCCGCCGCTAATCGAATTAAATCCACGTATCGCCGCTACTCACCGAGCTCGCCGTACGTCATTTCGTCTCTCTCCTCGGTTAAAAATCGGCGGCGGCGACAAGTTGATACACACTCGTCGAGGAGCCTCGTCGCAGACCGCAGCGGCGGCGGCGGCGGCGGCGCGTCGGTTACGTGGAGTCGAGAACGCTTCCCTCCGCGTTTCAGAGCCGAGAGCCGAGGAGGCGACACTCGCGATCGAGACGCATCGTATCTCTCGGGAGGAGAGAGAGAGCTCGAGTTGCCGGTTGCGGCGTTCTGTTGTTGTTGTTGTTTTTTTTCCTTTTTCAGTCCCGGTCTGGCCTGCACGTGTCGGCGGGCGATCTCGTTATCGGCGGGGCTCCGCGTTGGCCGGAGAGCGAACTGCGACTGAGCTTGGGAGAAGCGTCGCGGCATTTAATTTATAATCAGCTGGCTTGCTCGCTGCGGAGGAGCTTTCGCGTTCTCTCTCTCTCTCTCTCTCTCTCTCTCTGTATCTCTCGCTGCCTGGGGAATCCCAGTGGATGACGGATCGTTTAGGGTTATCCCAGCAAGACATAGGTTTGAAGGAGCTCTTCCTGCGGCGACAGGGATCGGTTAACGAGAGGCGCAATTGAGTGGAGGATCGCGAAGAAAAGGACGGAGTCGGACAAAAGTTTGTTCGCATGTCAGAGAATTCGATCGAACTTTTTTTTAGAGATTTTTGGATAATGTTTGGGGAAAATAATAAAAGGATAAAGCCGTTCGACTTGACATTTGACATTTGGCTTATTGTCAGATACTGCAAAAAATTAATGTGACAATAAGACAATACGTTTGCAATAATTCTATAAATATAAAATACTATAATTTAAAAAATTGTTTGTATTTAACGTTTAAATATTTTTCTTCATTACAAGTTATTTTTGTTACATGTGATATCAAAAGATCAATTTTTATTGATTTGTGCTTGTATAATATCTCAAATTAACATAGAATATAAAAAAAATATCCTAAATATAGGTTTTTTTTAAGTAAAATCCTGTTTCAAATTTGAAACCGGGTTAACTAGAGCCATCAAGTCTTCAAAAAACATCGATTAACATAAATTGTATCACTTACTTTTTATCGCTTACGATATATACTAGGAAAATTCATGTCTCTTATCACAGAAAATTTATCTCCGGCGCCGATAGAATACGTCGAAATGTATACTGATATGTAATTGACAGCTTCCTACAGAAAAATCTGCAGCCCTATAAGTAATAGCTATATGACGTTTTTCAAACATTTACGTTGCATTAGTTTAAAAAAAAATAATTTTTGTTCGAAGTTTGTGATGAAAAACACAATGTTTTAGATTAATAACATTGAGTCTTTTTTTCTACGTTAAAAATTACGTTTTTGTAAATCATTTTTCACTCAAATTCTTAGAACAAATTTGTTGGAAACCAGTAATAATGAACTGCACGACAAAGTCATTTAATATTCATCAGTTTATTGGAATTAAAAACATCTGCGACTTTTAATCACTACCCGGTTAGATCAAATGGCAAAAAATAAAATTGCGGTGTGTCGAAGCAAAACTATTAAACTGAAAAACAGAATATTTTACAGACAATTTTAAATAAACGATTTTCATTTTTCTTTACATATTATTTAAATTAATTATGAAATTGTTAAATAAGATAAGCTCATTTTTTTATTGAGACTTGAACAGATGCACAAAAAATAATACTCATTAAACTGAAATTATTGATGTTAAGCTTGGCTTTGATTAAACATTCAGGAAAATTCAACGCCTATTAGAACGAGTCTAACAGTGTACAATTTCAATTACAGTATAGATAGACTAGGCGGTCAAACCTCCTATTTTTTTCTCTCCTATCCATAAATACACAACTATCGTGTTATTCAAGTCTTAAAAACCATCTAGATTGAACGCATTTATGTTTGTAATTACATAAAATGGAGTTCCCATATTATTATTTTCTGAATTGTGGATTTTCCATTCATAATATTTAGGCTCGGAATTAAAAACGTAAAATCAACTTGGTAACTTAAATATACTTTTAAAAACATCATTGCATAACATTTTTTAGATGATAAGTATTATTATTTTAATCAAGTGATTTTTAGCCAAAATCTATTTTATTCGTCAGTTGTTGCCACAAATCAAAGTATATAATTTTTTAATAAAATAAATATTTACGTAAAAATAAAAAAATTCTGCAAAAATTAACGCATCATCTCAAATTAACAATCGACGCAATCGAATCATTAGTCACTCCCGCAATAAGGCTCTCGATCGGCTAAAATTAATATTGCCTCGCCAAGAACTTATATGGAACATATTGATACCAGGAGAGCACGACGCCGTAGCAGTTCTCTCTTTCAGTACCTTGACATTCGCCGTTCTAGACGGAGCGCCGCTTATCTATTTGGCTTAATCAACTTGGCTCCGCCTCCCGGGAGTGTTTGCCAGCGGTGCGGCGTACGGTCTTTTTTTTTTTTTTTTTATACAGGTAGGCGAGTAGATATTCAAGTTTCTTTCTCGGCGCGTTACGAAACTCTTAATCTAACGGACCTACTCGCCGTTCATGATGCTCTGCTAGCGAATCATTTTCAAATTTGATTTTTAATTTTAAACGTTTAATCGGCGCTTAATGTAGTTTTCGCTTTTTGTTTAGCGACGAGTTGGTCGAAGCAACGTTTAAAGAATTTAGTAAACGTTTAAACGTTCGCCTTGTTGCGAGAAATCATAAAACTGTTGATCATTTTTATGCTTTATTTCTTCTTTTAAAACACGTTTTCAATGATAATATTCGATTACATATTATATCAGTACGCGTGGAGAATTACGCAATGTATATTGTGAAATTCGAGCCTTTAAAAATTTTTAATGCAAACCAGAACCAAATGAAATTTCGTACTTTTTATAAAAAAACTTTAAATTGTAACTTTAAAATCTCAATATACGTATATAGATATGCAAGCAATACGATTTATCCTTTCTAAAAATAAAGTGTCCCGCGACTGCCAAAAAGTTCATTTCCCTTAAACCCGATAAAACGCGTCACCTCTTCACCAATACCCATTATCCCAAGAATCCATTGGTTTCACACCCAAAATCTCCCAAGCAGCGACTCCCTCGCGTTAGTTTTACCCAGAAACGCACCTCGAAAAACCACCGAGATCCGCACGCGCCGCGAGAAACCGGACGGCATCGGAGAGAAAAGCCGAAAGTGCCCCAGCGCGGGACGGCTCTTTCTCGCTTTAAAGCCGAAAAGTTCAATATCGCGCGAGAAGAGCTGAAAAGGCGGTCTTAATGCATTTGCCCCCCTTCCTCGCCGAGCGGTGTAACCGCTTCTCTGCACGCATCACCAGGCACCCTTTCCGCAAGCTCAGCGCGTTTTACTCTCTCTCTCTCTCTCTCTCTCTCTCTCTCTTTCGCTCGTGCGCCGCCCTCCGTCTCGCTCTCCGGACCGCGGAGCTTTTGCATTTTTACGGGCCCTCTCTCTCCTTTCGGGGGCTCGCGTTATTAATCTTTGTCTTGGGCAGGCCAAGCGCCGATTTTATACGCGCCGCGCGGTCGTATCGCCCCTCCCGGGAATATGTCTTTTAAGAGATTGAGCTGTAAATCTTGGGCGATATTCCTCCGCGATATGGGAACTGGACCGGGCCGATTTTTTGTCCGAACGGCGCGTGGGGTTAAATTAGAAAGTGGGAGGAATTTGCAAGTTTATTGCGAATCGAAAAATCGAAAAATTAATAGATGGATTTTTGCGCGGAATCGCTTGCGATAGATATTAGACATTTTAATGTAAGTTGGCAGATAAATGCGTTTGTAATCGGAAAACATGTGTAAACACGCGTTTTATCTTCAGTGAGCCAATTCCTTTTTTCAACTTTTAGATAGTTTAAACAAATTTCTCGTGGCAATCGCATTATTAAAACGTTTAACAAAAAATTGATTCAGACTAAACTACCCGCGATTTCTGTACCGCTTCACTGAGAGAAAAGATAGAGTAAAAATTATGCAGATTGTCAAAACCAAAAAAAATTATGATACTTTATAGGAAATTTTACTGAAAATATTGATAAATTTACCAAACGGCATAGTAAAATTTCTTACAAAGTGGTTTTTTTTTTTGGCAGTCCGTGGTGGCTTTACTAGACAGCACTGTGATTTTTACAAGACTATTTGCAATTTTTACTACACGTCTTCTCGCAGTGTAACGGCACAGAAATCTATTTATAGAATTTTCGAAAACCCGCCCTGAAACCGGAATCGAAAAGTTCGAGCGATATCGGAAAGAAGAAAAAAATAGAAGAAAAAAAAACTAAATAAAAGGCCATTCGTATCGTTAAAATCTTTTATCAACTCCGTCCCTTTTTTCCTTATCCCCCTCCCGCACGCACTTTTTGTTCCATCGCACTCATTGTCTCCCCCCCGCGCGCGCGCGCGCGCAACACAAAAGCCGCTCGACGGGCCGGCTTCTCTTGTCTCGGTCTATCTCGTTGAAAAAGTTCGCGGCCCGATCCCCCCCCCCTCCCCCCTCCGCCTCGGTAATGGCTCTAAAACGAAGCTCGTCTGCGGGGGCTTTAATCTGTTAACGGCCGCCGTTATATATATATACACTTTAGGCGCGCGAGTTCGATTAACGAGATTGCGAGAGGCGAGGCGTCTTGACCGATTAGTCGGATTAACCGGCGACTTTTGCGTATATACATTACGGGCCTCGCGGGCTATACTTTCTTCGGGAGGACGAGCGATGCGTGTGCTTTTTATATCGCTGACATCGCCGTGACTCGCGCGGCTCTCCGCAAGTCCGGGCATTTTGCGCTAACGAGAAAAACTGCCTCGAAATTGCAGCTCGAGCTCGCTCGTTATCACGCGAATTGCTATCGGGGTACGGCCGCGTTACGTCACGCCCGCCGGACTGGACAATTCCTTCTCTCTCTCTCTCTCTCTCCCTCGGATGATTCGTTCGTGTTCTTGTGAAAAGGCTCGTTTGATTGAATGAAGCTGTTGGGATGGACGTATTAATAAACAGACGCAGAGAGGAATTTTGCCATTCAGAGGTGTTAAGGGCTTATGACGAATTTTATGCGTTTATAAATTTAAAACGTAATATATATGTTTCTATTTTAAATCTCTATACAGTGCCAATCTAATTTTAGCGTTTATTTTTTGTTGTAGGTAAGTCGACGGTAATACTTCCGAAATATTCTCGAAGGCAGTCGTAAGTAAGTTACGGGAGTGACTGCAATTTTCTCCTTCATTGAAGTACGTACTTAATTATCCTCATTCCCGGCGTCGTAAAAAATCCTCCAAGGGTATAATATTGACCGAAAGCCGAGAGCGAAGCGCGGAATCTCGCGCGGCGCGGAACGCGTTTGTTGTTTCAAAGAAAAATATAATGTGTATATACCAACGGGCATCGAACCCTCCCTTGGATATCCTCTTAAATGAGAATCCGGAGCAAAAGCGAGAGAGAGAGAGAGAGATTAAGCCTCCCACCACCTCTCTTTCTTTCCCTCGACGTCAGCCCCGTCCCTCTTTTCTTCTTCACTTTCAAAATTGCGCAACGAGAGGCTACTTGGTCACGAGCACTTAGAAAATCAATAGTTTTAGCTCGCTTGATCCGCTGGCGCGCCGCTTCTGCCAGGCCATATCTTGATTAAAATCAGTGCGACCTCCTCTCTCTCTCTCTCTCTCGTCTCTCGTATCTCTTGTCTGAAGGCCCCCGACCCCCGACCCGGGCACCTCTCCCGCTTTTGCTCTTCTCTCCCCACCCCCCTTTCGCTATTCGTTACTCTCACTTATTTTCTCCTTTCCGCACTTTTCTCCCCGCGGAGCGTCCCTTTTCTCTTTACCGCGTGGCGCGTTCCTATTGTCCGATTGAACGATCGCGCCATTACATTTACATAGGTAAATATTGCTCTCTGTGTACTCGCATATGCGTACTCGGATCCAGACGGATATTACTTGTTGTTCGGCTCGTGTAGATATTGTGCACGTGGAGAGAGGAACTCTGTTTATGAAAGTTCCGCGGGCATCTTGGATGTTTGAGCATTACGTAATGCGTACTACGTTTTTTGAGCTTGATATTAATAATTATATATTAATATGCTTGAATTAAGTTACTATAAGGTGATTTGAGCACAAAGTAATTTGTCAAATTGACAAATTGAAACGATTAAAACAACTTGCTGAATTTACGTGAATACTTTAATTTAAAAATAACGAAGAAGCGAAAAACATTTTTATTATTAATTTTAATCGCGAACAATTATGTTTTGCGTGTTGGAAAATTAACAACCCAAGCGGATAAGGTTTATCAAGCATGATGTCAATTGCAGCATGAATTCCCACAGGAAAAAGGAAATTGCCGCAGACGTCAATTCAGAATAGAATTTTCACCAAAACATTATTCCTTCAATTTCGAAAGATTATTATGGCTTTTGATTGCGAAATTTTCATGGAAATTAGTTTTTCTTAAAATTAACAATCTAATTAATTAACTATAATTTTTGTGGAAAATTTTACTTCTGATAAACTTGGGTGCATAATGATAATACGTGATAATGCATTAACAAATAATAATATACTATTTAAAACTCGAAGGCAAAAACATACAAATACTACTATATAGTCGCATAAATATTTTATATGAAAATAATTAATAAATAAATTGAGTTTATTGAAATAGGGTTTGAAAGCGATTTGAATTTTGACAGCGTCGTGTTCTCGTCAAACAACTTGAATGCCTGCACTCGGGGTCTCATTAGGCGCGAACGCGCAATTCCGCTAATCCGTCTACTTTGAGAGATTGCGAAGCAAAATCCATCTGCTAACGTGCCGCACTTGTCGAGTGCGTGTCACGGAGACAAAGCAATTTGTTTCGATCTCTTTGTCAAAGACGTGCGCTCGAAGCTTGTATTTGTGCGTTGTTTCAATTCTATATAAATTACTAATTTTTAGAGAAATATGAATGCGTTAATATATGAAATTTTTTATTGAAAATTTTCGAAATTCAAGTTCATACGAATAAAATGAATAACTTATACGTATACGCTGAGAAAAATGAAGATTTTTTTTTTAAATTACTATTTTAATGGTACTCGGAGGACAGACTCATGTTTCAATCATTTTTATCGCAATTTTAGTATTTTTTACAGTACACTGAGAGAAAAAAAGGAGTAAAAATTACGGTAAGGTGCGTTTTATACACATAAGAATCA
Source organism: Ormyrus labotus (assembly GCA_035582975.1). Classification (NCBI taxonomy): domain Eukaryota; kingdom Metazoa; phylum Arthropoda; class Insecta; order Hymenoptera; family Ormyridae; genus Ormyrus; species Ormyrus labotus. The sequence continues at coordinate 35,913 of JAWWEO010008551.1, forward strand.
TACACGTAAACATTGTACACAATTTAACATTGGTGAAATTTATATA
>JAWWEO010008572.1:0-35907 GCA_035582975.1 Ormyrus labotus
TGTATATGCTCTAGACCAATCACAATGCTCGATGATGAGCTTCAACTTACATCTCATGGATTTTTTAAGGAAGGATAGCTTCCACTTAGGCTAATCAATGTTTCAAGATGTTTACGTAGAAGAATCGAAATTACTCACGAGTTGCGGCTAAAATAAAAGCATCGTAAAACATGTTGACGCAGAAAAGTATCTCAAATCACGTTGATTCACTCCTTAATTCAAAGTACAGTCAGAGCAACCGCAAAAATATACCAAAAAAAATTAATCAAAAATTCAAATCCTCAAATTTCTACCGAGAAAAAACGAAGTAATCCGTCGAAAGCTTTCCTACTTCCTCGAAAACGAACCGCGAATCGTATTCAAAAAATCTAGATAAACAAAAGCATCGACGCAATCCGCTCTAAACCGGAGCACTTTGCTTCTGAGCTCGCGCGTGCAATAATCGGGAGCACGTGGAATCGCTCACGTTTTACTCGGGGCGGAGAGCAAAAAAAAAAGTATAAACAACGTCGCGCCTCGCCGACAGCCGAGAGAGAGAGAGAGAGACGGGGGTATATATCAATCCCCCAGACCCAAATAGATAAGGTGCGCGGAGCTCGGGTCTTTTCGTTCGCGGGCGCTCATCGTCCGTCGGTTATCGGGTTCCGGCTATCGTCGCCTGGCCGATCATCGGAAAAGCCGCTTGCTCTCGGGAGGCGCAAAGTCGCCGCTGCTGCTGCTGACGCCGAGGCACATCTTACGAACGCGGTTCTCCTCTCGCGCCCTCCTTCAACGGCTGCACTCGACCGCCCGAGCTCGTCCGAGGAAGTGAGTGTGGAATTCGCGCCGCGCGAATGCGATCGAACAGTGCGACCAGCCGATCGTTGGTCAAGTTCGCCGCGAGCTTTTCGCTCGGACTGATTTAGCAGAACTTTTTTTTCACGAGGTATTTTTTGATTTTGTCATTCGAGGAGGTTCGCCGCGGACAAGATGAGGAATATACTGTGCTTCGCGAGATTTTCGAAGCGTGAGTAGATGATTTTGTTTGTACTTGGTGGCATGGTGCTGGGTTTTGGTTTGAAATTTAAGCTGTAGAGATTTTTAGAGTTCCACTTGTCGCCCTGCACTGGTAGCCAAATGCAGGGCAATCATTGTGTTACTTTAATTATTTTTGCGTCAAAATCATCAGCGCTGATAAAATACTTCAACCTTTGCATAAATCTTGAAGTTTTAATTGGAACGAAAGGTTCGAAGCCTCCTTCCAAAAGATAACGGCACTTGTCGACTTTTGGGAAAAAAATAACTTCTAATCTAAGAGACTCACGATATGATTGACGTGTACGATAATCCACGGTTCTCACGTCGCTTCAATTCCGTACGCAATAAACCGACATCAACGCGGCCTAACACGCCCAGATTCATTACTAAACCAGCTCGAATCGAGTCTCTCGGCGAGGCGCCGAGCGACGCGTTGATTTCCGCGACACACGACTCCCTGCTCTTGGAACGAAAAAAAAGGGGGAGAGCCGCTCTCTCGAGGTATAGAAGGACACGGGCGAGTCCTCGAGGCTGTCTCGTCGCGACTTCCTGGCGCGAGGATGTTTGCATGGATTATTAGTCCGTCTCTCCCCGGCGGGGAAACTCTATATTACGCGGGATTGCGAGGAAGCAGCGTAATGGGTATACTTTGGCTTTCCGCGGGGGGAAAAAAAAGCTGCACGGGGGCTATTCTCGAGCTCCGCTCTGGCGTTAACGAGAAAATACCTGGAGTTTTTGAGACGCTTAGCAGGTTGCTTGAACTGCTGCTTGCATGGTGTTTAGAATTATAACTGGAATGTGAAGAGAGAAAAGTCGGGCTTGCATCTTTCCACTTTATTGATTCGAGATTGCGATAGCGATTTTTTTTAGCGATTTCCGTACTACTGTACTTAAACTATATGTAGTATGTAAAAAAGTTTTTAAATCTAATGCCAGACAAATCTTTTTTTTAGATTCTATTTTGTAATGAGTCATAAAATATTATAATGTATAATAGTCCTACGAATGTTGTCAGATCTGTTATTATATTTTTGTACAGTATTGGAATTTCAGTTGAATGACTATTTCTATACTGAATCCTATTAACTAGAAATAATGTTACAATAATGTTACAACATCTTTTATAATACTAAGAGCATAATAAAGAACTCACATTAATGAAACTATAAGTAGCCATTTATAAAAGAAAATAGATGGTATAAAAGTAGTCTCTAAAAAAAGCCCAAAACAAGTTTATTTATTGTCTCTTTAACTTATGCTATCTTATTATATTTTAGAATATCAATAAAAAATCGTACACATTAATTTGCTGAAATTATTTTATTAATTAAAGTTACAGGGATTTTATCTATTTAAACTATTACAAGTAAAACTATTATTATTAAATGAATACTTACTGCTTTCTGATAAATATTTTTAATTTTCTAAAGAGAAAGTAGATGACTAAACGGGCTATTGATAATTGTATCGAAAAAACTTAACCAAAAGTAACTGATTTCTAACAATGATACTAATATGATTCACAGATAAAATGAAAACCTACTGAGACAACCATTCCGTTACGTTTTTAAATTCCAATTTTGACAGGAACTATGTTCTGTGACATCGAGAATGTAATAGAAAAAAAGAAATTTTGTACGTGAACAATACTGTGGCTTAAACTGAATTTTTATCAAGAAATTTATAAAGTTTTAAAATTATTAAAAGTTGTATGTCCAATTTCTAAACTATTTAAAAAATTGTTTCAATGCGTGACTATCTCCTAAGCAAATGAAATTATCTCTATTTGGAAGCACGAAGAACAAAAACATTCGTTTTATCAGTAACATAAAGAGGAAACATCAGTAGAAATTCTATTCAGAAATAAGTGCAACATGTTTTCTTAAATTTATAAATCCGAATCAATCGAAGTGAACGTACCAATCTCTCCTTTAAAAAAAAAGTTTCTTCAGTTTATATTATAAGTGAATCGCTTGTCTGCATCTCCACGGGCTTTTGCAATTTCGTTTTTAAGAAAAAAAAAACGATAAAAATGTTGATCCGCACTGAAATATTGATAAATTAAAACCGATTCCACGTGTGTTACAACTCAAAACATTCGTCCGTACAGAGAGATAAATTGATCTGCACTTTTTACGCATATTCTTTATAGAATAAAAAGTTAGACTCTCTTTCGATGTCGCAGTATCGCAGACGCCGGTCATTAATAATTTATCAAGAGAGGCAGAAAAAAGTTTTAAAGAATGAATGTCTACTTCAACACCCCCTTTAAGATGTCATATCACAAGTGTGTGTTTAATCGGTCTGACTTTATAATACACATTTGAGAATAACATGCAATTTGAATGTTCGTTTTGCTGTAGGTACATGAAAATAAGAGCAACTTTTAGAATATCCGTTAAAGTTAACGCAACAATTGACAAAAGTTGTTCTTAAATTATATCTAACGATGTAATGACACAGACTACATTTACGAGAGTCTTTACTCAATTAGCATTGAGCGCAGTGTACAATACATTGACACTCTCGCTTTATAATTCTATTTGAAAATTAAATAAAAAAGTTTACAGCATACAGACATTTGAACCGTTTCAATTATATTAAAATACCGCTTGAAATCGGTTCGTTTGTGTCAAGTGTCACGTTCTAATCGTTTTTTCAATTCGAACATTCAATGCAAATGTTACAAAGTATTATTAACCGTCTTCAAGCACTCGAAAAGATTAGATAAGACAATGGAAAAAATTATCGAAACTTGAAATTGGATGCACTAATTCTTTAAGAAGTACAAGCAAACATTGTCATTCGTTCTGTTATAAAAAAACTGTTATCGTATTGCTCGTCGAGTATCATAATGCACAATAAAGCTTCTCTAAAAAAACTTTAATAAAAAAGGTACACATTCTAAAATTAATATTTATCGCGACCACAAACATTTTTAAAATTTACATATAAAAATAAGTCTTTCAACCGCTTTTTTTTTTCATTGTTTAAATTACTCATTATGCACGCAAACATCTAAAACTCCGGTCTTCCGCAAAAATTGAAAAAAGACGCACATCGGCTCCTTCAAGCACGTTCGAATTAATCTCATAACTGCGCCCTTCGTCAAAGCATCCGCCTAAGTCATTTCCAAACAGGCTGCCGGTCCATTTTGCTTCTCGCTGGCAAGCCGTCAATCCTTGTGTGAAAGATACGCTCTTTGCAGGTCCTTTGAGCGCAACCGAGGACTTGCAAAAAGACGCGGCGAAGGATGCAGCGGTCCAGGAGCTTCCACGTCATCCGATCGGACTGACCGACATTCTGACCCTGGACACGCCGCAGGTGCCCCTGCAGCCCACCTCGAAAAGTAAATGATAAAAAAAAAAAAAAAAAAAACAATCAAAAGTATCGGGGCTTGTCGAGAATAAGCGCAAATAAGTACCCGTAGGTTTACGAGGCTCCGTTGCCGGTGATGGGATAAGTGTACGGTGTAAAAGATCGGTTGCGCGTTCCACACGGTACGTATGTGCGGTTTTCTCGCACGAATTTCTTTTGAGAGAAGGCAATTTCTTTTTTTTTTTTTTGCTGGGTTTAAGTGTATTGAAATCGCAGCTTGTTTTAGGCAATGCGGAACAAGACACTCTGTTTTTTTTATATTCTTGGAAATTCTGACTATTACTTTGGATACGCCGTAAAAAAAGAATGCAAGGTTTTTTCGATTCTCTTTTTTAACAATATATTTATTACTGCGTATGACAATGAAAGTGTTAAAATTTCTAAGAATGATTTATTAAATAATAAATTTTTCTGCAGTATTATATAAAAAAAAGTCCGTAAAAGTAGAAAAATTTCAGCGGAAAATTTAATTTATGTAATATCAATTTTTTATATTGCTTCTTCCTTTTTCTTTACATGTTAAAGACTTCTATTTTTGGTATTATCAGCATTCGTATACATTGAATTATTTTCAAAATATTTAAATGATACAACAAGATCATAAAGAGGCTCATTAAATTAATAATGCTGGAAAACAGGTTTTATGTCTTTGCCTAAAGTACCGACGTATATTACGAGCCAGGTTTCCGCGAAGCTCAAGTACACAATAAGAGTACACCACGTAACCCCCTTGGAATTAAAATTTTATAATTCTATTACAAATAGCGTTTTCTATTTCTGATACTTTAAATATATATTCGTTTACAATATTAATTAGCATTGTTTAAAAAGTATGCTTTACGAGAAAACTTTACCGGCTATAAAATATAAAAGCTTAAAATTTACATTTTATTCTATTAAATTTCTCTTTTATTTGAATAATTAAATTGTGTGGATAGATTTTAAAATTGCATTCTCTTAGAATTAAAATGCCTTTTGTGCAAGAAAACCATTAAAGGTAAGTCAGTCAGTAATTAGGACCTTCATCAATATCCGAATTTATAATTGACAACAAATTTACTCAATTTTTATAAAACAGGTAGGTATATAGGCTATCAAGCCCCTTTTAGAAAATAACTACAATTATTTACCGCATTTAAATTGTAAAAATATGCTCATCTTGATTTTATGTTAAAATCATCATTGATTTACATCGATAAAAAGTATTAGAGGAAACAATTCTCGCAAAAATGGCATCGAAATTTAATTTATAATCTTGCTTGATACGATGACTGACAATTAACGTCTTAGTACATCGTAACATGAATTTATGAAAAATTAACCTTTGTATTTAAAATAAAGTCAGTGCACATAAATCATACATTATATTATCATATCAGAGATCAGAGCAAAACCAGACTGTGCTAAATTGGCGTACAAGATAAAATTTTCAGACTGTTAATCAATAGCTTTTCAATCAGATCTTATTAGCAGACGTCTAAATTTTATTTAAAATGTCATTCTATATTTAATTCATAAAAACTTAATCTTTAGAATCTTTATTAAGAAATAATGATAAATGATAAATGTTGAACTTAAAGAAAGAATTCGTCACGGATCTTTAAAATTATCTCGTGAGGTGATTCATTATATACAGGATATTTAAAACCATGGCGATAATAACAATAACTTTGTATTAAATGAAAAGAACATTTCATCGCATCCTGAATTAAACAGCCTGCAATTAATAATTCACTCCAAAAAGTTATAACTCCTCGACGATAAAACAGCAGTTTCCCTCAAAATATTATTGTCCGCCATTATACAAAACTTGAACGCTCGCCAAAACCAAAATCGAAGTAAAACAAGTGCGCTATTACAATGCGCCTCGCTCGCCATGAATCAACCGAGTCCGAGGCCATCAAGGTTACGATTTCAAAAGCTTTTCACCATCGGTGCAGCGCCGATAGTCGAGGATAACCCCGTGAACGATCGAATGCTTGCTCGAGCAAAGTAAAAGAAAAAAAGACCGCGTGAAGTCATGCATTATTTCGGTGAATTGATAATTCGCCTCGATGTACGATTGGGTAACGACCTGATTTACAAGTCGTAAGACGACAATTTATTTACACTGTTTTTATTAATTGGAGATATGCACTTTAACGCTTTTTTAATTGTTGCGATTGGCGAGAGAAAAATGATAATTGGACATTTTGTGTGCTTCAAAGCGGCGCTTAATTAAGATATTTTTATTTCTCGATTGTTACTCGGAAAAAGTGTCTTTTTTTTGTTCGTCGTTGCGAAATGGGTAGCGAAATGTTATCGGTAAAAATTTACAAAACAATGAGTGAACGGTCTGAGGTATTCTAATTTAATGGATTAAAAAATAGCCATTAAAACCCGATTTTTAAATACGGAGGGAAAATTCTACGATATTTTTAATGACCCTATTTTAAATATCAATAATTAAATTATACAATCTTTTTTAAGTGGCCGTTCATTTTTATGATCCCATAAAATTTTTTTCTACCGCCTCTTATTTTTTGCGAGCATTCCTTTAATTTTAATAAAGGAAAATAATCGTTTTTAAATTAATAATAAAGACATTCCACGTTAGTTTTTTTTTCTTTTTTTTTTTTGATAAAAATATTTTTTTATAGTAATTTTTTTTTTGCTTATTTTCTGATAAAAAGAAACAGATCTAAACAGAATCGAGAGCACTCCTACTCGATTACTGAATGTCATGCTTGTTTTTAAATTAATATTCACCTTCATTAAGAGAATACTTATACCTTACTTGCGGATTGAATTTTGAGTAATTCTGAATATCAGATTTGATATTCTCGCAATGTATATGTACACATAGAAGAAACTTAGTAACGTGGCATTTACTTTTGATGCATGCGAACATACTCGTATTACATTCATCACTCATGTTAATCCACTTTTTACTACTTTTTTTGACCAGAATCCATGTAACCAAACGGAAAAAGTCAAACATTTTTCCGATGCGACAAGTGCAAAAAAAAGGTATCATTTAACGTACTCTCATCAAATAAATGAAATGGACAGGATAAAATTAGCATCCATTAATAGAATTTTGAGTTTTTCATCGCCGTCGATTTCAAGGTGTTACGAAATATAACCGCTCATTATGCACCTCGTTCGATACTAAGTGTCTTCCTTTTTTCGCGGCACCGAAAAAAAAAGACACCGTATAAAACGCCTTTAAAAACTTCCTGCGCGCGTCTTTATTACGATGCATTCTATATTACCTTTTTGTCCGCCGTATAAAATGCGAATAAACGCTAATGCATCGGTAGTCGCGGTAGTGCTACCCGTATTAGGAAGTTTCGTCCGACGTCACGCCGACATTTTACTTTTATTATCAGAATCTTTCCACCCCGAAACTTAATGCCGAAAAGTGCGAAAATGCCTTGTCAGCCTTTTTACGCGTTCCGCGGTCAGGGTAGAGGGGGATCCTGCAATAACGGAGCGAATTTCGGCCCGAAGTTTGTTAATGCTTTCTCTGAAAATGCGAGCCGAACTGGCGGTCGAGTCACGCCTTTCGGGAAGAAGCGTCTTCGTAATTTACTGTTTGATGACACTTATGATAGCAGGGACGCTAATTTTTTTTGCTGTCATTGACGTCAGTAATGATCGACATTTTATTTTATTTAGCAGAATTAATTCTTAAGCTTCCAGCTTGTTTTTGCTGCTTCGATTTGGAAAGATGCTTCAAACGTAGATAATCCAAGCATAAACGTTTCCAATAAGAAAGCGGAGAGTTTGATATATTCTCAATTTAAATTCCCTCGAGAGTTCCTGCTTAGATACGCGGAAAGTTTAGGTACTCCAACCGAATGCCTCCCAAGGGCGACGGCGAGCGCGTCGCTTGAACAAAAATTGTTTGCACGCGTATCACATTTTCTATAACAAAATTAACGAGCAACGCAATATCTTTACTGCTCGGAGGGAGCCCAGGCATTTTGTTGCGCGGCTAAAATAAGAGCGCGAGGAAGAACGAGGAAAACCGAGGAGGTAAAGGGCGAAGGCCCGCGGCTTAATGGGAACCCTATAAACGCTAAACCAGTCTTTGCGAGGTGGGGATTCCCCGGGTTCCTTTTTCTTTTTTTTCGTCGCGCCGATTTTTTCCCCCCTCCCGGCAATTTTACAGCGGATTGCAGTCGGACTCCGCCGTATTCAAAGCGTATATAAACGTCTCGGATGAGTTTACAGAAGGAAAAATTACGCGCTTCGGAACGTCCGTCGAAGTTCTCAAGTGAGCTTCGGGCGTGAAAGCTTAGACGGGTTTCTTGGGTGGATCGGTTCTTTTCGAATAGTGCAGTTAAAGTTACGATGTAGTTTTCGCAGGGCGTGGATGGAAATTTCCCGAAGCCTTGATTATTAATATTACCGGAGCTGCTTTACAGGTTGAACATCCTGCAAGGGTTCTTTTATAAATGACTTCAACTTATCTGAAATACTCTTTCGGCATAAATTTATTAATTTTTTTTTTTTGATCTTTTTTCTTTTTAACAAAATTGCAGGATTTAAGAAAAATTGAACCTGCTTCTAGTTGCTAGTTTGGTACGCACTACAATTTAGTGATCTGTTAACAGCCTTATTAATCAAGATCAAAATTGCTCGTCATACTCCATTCACCTTTTTAACTTCATCCAATTAAATGTTCGATCTGAAAATGCGAAAAACTTGAGGAAAGTTTCCGAAATCTTATCTCGGCGACGCGAATCTATATAAAAAAAAAAAAAAAAGGCCGCGGCGCCAACAACAAAACAGCCACGGTGCCATCCTCTCTCCTCTTGTCTGCAGCGGCGGCAAAAAGCGAAAAAAAAAGGAAACGAGCTGTGCGTCAGATGGAAGGAGTTTACAACCGGGTCTCTCACGTGAGCCGGTCTCGTGTGTTGATCTCGGCGCAAAGGACACGTTGCGGGTAAAGAAAGCAAAAGGGACATCGCACGCTCGGGAGGAATCCTTTCGCTGACGCGGACGGGTAACTTTCCGCGAGGAAGCGGGCATTCCAGGTGCGATGACTCCCTCGCACCTAAGGACGAGAGAAGGGCCTCTCTGGCGAGGCGTCTCCGGTGGAAAGTTACTTGAACGAAAGGCGGGGTTGCGCAGGGATCGCTAGGATATTCGCCGGACGAGATCGCGCGAGACGATACATTCTGCTCCTCTGCGGTCGGGTGGAAAAATACCGAATTCTATACTGTTTGAAACCCCGTTTTCGGGCGAGTCTTTGCGATTGTTAAGGTTAATTTATACGAAAGTAGAATATTCGTGCGAATTTTTCGAAACTTTAAACTTGCACGTGAATCATCGTTTATAGTAATATAAATACCGTTAGGGTCAACAATTTTTGAAAAAACGCGCTCATTTATAACGTATAAAAAACGACGTGTCTTTTGAAAATATTAATTAAAAAAAAAAATTAAAAACTTTTGACTTTCATTGTAATACACGAAATTTTGAACAAAGAAAATTGTATCTTTACGTTTTTTCTGACAACCGCAGTCACTTTTTCTGACTAAAAAATATTAAACAATGGGCTATTAATTAACAAGAAATCAACAGATAATGCATCAAGAGATAAGTCAACCATTCTTTCAAAATTAATACGTTAAGCTCATCCTGATAAAGCAAAAACCGTTAACTTTTTTTAAGAACGTCTTTTTAAATATAGACAGTTTGATGTGAACTCATCCTCGATTCTCATGAAGGAGGCGACAGTATAAAAAGTGAATGACGCAAATTGTGAAATCGCTGAATAAGCCGATTCACATATTTGAAAAATGAAAACTTCTTAGATCTGGTCTGCCGTGTTTACGATCAATGTCCGGTGATCGATAACATAATATCTACATTGATAATTTACGTAGTTTGATAAATTGTAGATAATTTTAGTCTCATCCGGGTAAAAAAGTGCTAGTAATCCATTATTATGTTCCTTTAATCACTGTATATCGGTAGCTTTTAGTTTTATTTACTATGTATTTTTCATGAAGACATAAATGTAGAAGCAAATATTATGCATTTTTAATCCGCCCTTGAATATATCCCGAAATGTTTAATTAAACTTCAAATAAATAAATTGATAAAATTGAATAAGTTTAAAAGATTTAAGTTTAGTTTAGTTGTGTTTTAAAAATAATTAACGCAAATTTTAATTCCTAATTGTAGTTAATTCGCGATTTCAGTGCGTTGTGCCGTCGTAAATTTTGGAATTAGAATTTTATTCCAGGTACTGTCCTTATAAAACGTAATTTATTCATGAGTCCAAATCGTTGTACTTTGAATAGTTCAAATTTTTGCTTTGGGAACTAAGAAATTTTATAGCGCAGAAAAAATATATAACGGTAATGTGGGTAATATATTTTAATTTACGACCGAAGCGACCAATAAATTTCAAAATTTGATTATACTGTTATATAACTAGTTTATATACATAATTTTAATTCGACTATTACCTAAATATATTGCATTTTTTAATCTTTAAATCTAATTATTTAAAATAATTCAAAATAATTTAATGATAACATTTAATTAAAAAATTCTAGATAATATAGTCAAATTTTTATTTAAATTTATAAAAAATATATTGAAACAAATAATTATAAATATGTGAAAATCAATTTTATTATAATTTGCAGCATAAAGTTTAAAAATTTAATTGAATGATATTAAAAAGATAACAAACATGCAATTAACTTAATATACTTTTTATTACGTTACATATTTACAGCTTTAAAAGTTATAAATTAAAATGAAATGTATCTACACTAAATTACCAAAAAATACAATATTTAAAATAAAGGTACCACAATAGCAACATCGGAAAACCCATAAAACGTGAATTAATTACTCGATAAATGCTAACTATATAACCAAAAAATGAATCCTTTGGCTCGATTACCTCAGTAAACGAAATACGTACGTTATACCACTTGTAAAACGATCTCACCTCAGGCGCGCAAATCGTCCCGTAATTTAGCTAATACGAAACGAGGCAGAAACGCAACCATCCGATAATAATGTACGTAAAACTTAACGGTCCATTTGAGCCGATGGTTGCGCCAATATCGCGACATTGCACTTACGCCGGGGAGCGCTCGGCTATATCACGTTCGCAAATTGTTTCTAGAAGCTTTATTTAGAACCTGTTTGTACGTTTCAGCAAAAAGTTCTAGGCTAAACGTAGCTTCGCGGCTAATTATTGAAAGGTAGAAATGAATGATTGTCGCGAAACCCGGCGATTCGCGGTATTGAAGTCTTAAAGCATTACGAAATGCCCAATCGGTGCACGGAGGATTGCGCTGTTTTAATTATTCAAATGACGAAGCGAAGTGGTGAATTTGATAAATACCGATTCAACGAGGATTAATATTCAGCTGACTGGAAGCATCATTAACAGCGAAAAAAGCTACTTTCAGTTTTTCTGCTTGCAATCGGTAAATCTCGATTTTTAAAGTTAACATTAAAAGCTACATCGGCGAATAATGAGAAGGTTTTAATCCTGTATAATGTTAGAATAATCTAAATTTCAAGTTTTAAAAAGTTGTCCCATATAGAGAGTCAGGAGTTATTTTTGGCTCGGTAACTGTTTTATTAAGGAAGTAAACGTTGAATATGCGTCAAAAAAAATTTTTTTTCAATAAATTAAAAAAAGTACCAGAAGTTGCAAGAGTCATAAAAGAAAAAGTAAGCGGCAAAATCACCTTAAAACCGATGTTTAACAACCATTAATTTGCGCGTAGATCTTATTAAACGTATACGCCTCTGACAGCTCGATATTTTTATAACCCAACTGCTCGCGATCGCAATCCAATAAAAGTACCCCCCCGTCCCCCCACACGTTCATAAAGCGCGCGAGCACTCCCAGGCAGCTGGTTTAAAGAAACCTCTGCTCCTCGGCCGCTGCAGCAACAGGTCGGCCCAGTGGCCCCAACAACCACATTCGACTTTTCGACGAAAAAAAACGAGCGTCGAGCTGCCGCGCGTAAAAGGAATTTGTGTGGAAGGTCCGGGCGAGGCGGAGGACGAAAAATGCGCGCGGAGGATGAGCGCGGAATTATAAGAGCAGATAGCAACGAAGATAGACCGAGTGTATAGAAGTACAGAGCTTGATTAGAAAACGATTCGCCTGGGGGTGATCAGAAGAAAACAAATGATTACGTTTAGATTTCTTGATAAAAGAAGCAAAGTACTCTCGGGGGGTACGGTTTTTCCGGCGACATTCATCCGTGTAACTCTGCACGTCTACTTAGGTCCACAATCTCTGCAGATATGAGCGCAGCTCGCATTGCGATGCAGAGTCGACGAGCTGCGCCGATTATCGGCTGTTAATTATAGCGTGGAGGGGCGAGGCGAACATGCGCTTTACGACTCGGATAAAAGTGCAATGTTATGATTATTGTTGACACGTTTTATCGCGACAGTGAAAAAAGGAGATTTACCGAACTATTTCTGGCGTGTATAAACAAACGATAATGTTGACATTTGCTATTCCTCGCGAAAAAGCCGGGGAAAAAGCGCGGAAGATCGACTCGCATTGTAAAAAGCAGCCTCTCCGCAAGAATGCGCGTTTCGAAACGCATATCGAGCGGCATTTTTCCCCGACTATTTCCTTATTATATCTTTAGCTGCATTACGAAAACCGCCGGATAATTGTGCGGCTGTAATTGGGAAGTATCGTGCGTATGCCGCATTTGAGTATGGAAATTCTCGATTGCGTCGTTCGAAAGAATTCTTTCTCTCGATTGGATTAAGCAATAGGCGGCTCGATAGACGCGCGCAAAACACATTCCATTTCCGCCCGTGTTTAATAAATATCCAGCTTTTTATCGGTTTGAAGAACAAGAACGCGTGTAATTGCACGTGATTTTATTTGATCGGACGACAGAAGTAGATGGAAAAAGCGGACGTTAGTCCCGTTTGTCCCCGACGTATACTATTCATTCGCGTCGAATGAGAGTGAAAATTCGTCAGAGATTAGTCTATCGGTGGAAAAATATAGCGCCGACGCCGAATTAGTCATTCTTTTAACTGCTGGAAGAATGCACGTCGATGTGGATAAGAAATATAAAAAAATGATGTTTTTAACAATTAAATAATTAAACTATAAAAGATCTACTTTTTCATTTAAAAAAATTTATTTTTTTTAGTTTTAATTTTTTCAAAATATCACAAATTTTTTTATTAATTTCGTACTAACTTTAAAAATGCCTTTAACAGGGCAATGAAATCATCCCTAAATATTGAATTCCACCTTTCTTTTATGCATCATCGAACGATCTCATCTTTATTTAAAAACCAAACGTAACTTGAATGTGAAAAACTAAAGGAATCTTGATGGAAGGAAAAAGTATTCTTGATTACATTTCCAAAAAAATGTGACATTAAAGAATTTCGAATGATTTTGCGTCTCCAAATTAACAGAGACTATAATAAAATTCAGAATTGCGAAAACCTTTTTTGGGCTTTAATGACATCATGTGAAATATTTACGAGTTAAAGTTATCTAGAATTGTTTAAAATTTCACGTTAAATTCAAACATGGCTATAAATTTTTTTGTAACTGGAGATTTATTGTTATACGAGCTTTTTATTTCACTGCCTTTATAAAACTAACAATTATCAATTTTCACGTATACTGGAGGTCTTCACAAATCTGACTTTACGAAAATTAATAAATTGGTATATTTCATTACGTATATTGTATTATCAAAATGACTGAATAAGTTACAGCCCTGTAAAAGATGGCATTATCCTTCTAAACGTCGGTATAAAATGATACGTGCATTTTTAGTACATTGACTCGGGGAGATGATCGATAAAAACATTTTTATTGATATTGAAGAGCTTCTTTTATTCCCGTCTAATCTTACAATTTTAAGAAACTTCGTAAACATACTTGTAAAAATATCAAATCAATTATTTTTACAACCGATTCATTGATTTGATGCAACGGAAAAGATTTTGCACTCATTATCAAAAGCGCGTTGATCGCTCAATTATTATTTTTAAAAAATGGATAAGTGCAGAAGTCACTGACGACTATCCGTAAGCAAAAAGCGTAATGCGAGCGTAATTTTATCGGCTCGTCTTTCCCAATCCGATAGATTATCCGGACCGCCGCTTTCGAAAAAATGACCTCTCACTTTATCTAAACTCTCATATCTCTGTATTAATTATAGAGATTAACTCGAAGTGCGTTCGGTAAACGAGCGAGCAACTTCGTCAAAACCGCGTGAATATAACAACTTTAAGGAGATTAAGTGTCAGTTTGTGATGGCTTATTAATCCAGATTTACCTTCTGGGCGACCTAAAATTTTCGTAAACTTGTGTTAGAGCTGCTTATCCTATCATATAGAAATATGGTTTAAAGTTTGTAATTAAATGTTAAACTTATCTTAGGCAGTATAAATGCCTCTTTTCTCGAAGGCGAAGCTTATTGTAATAAAATTCATCAAACCATTCCGCACTTAGGATTCTCGCATTAATGTTTTTTCAATGTTTACCAAACCATAAAGTTGATTTTTTCATCTACATACCTAAGCTCATTTACATTTGTTTTCTTTAAACTTTAATTTCTTACGCTCCTCAAAGTGCATTGCAAATTTATTGTCGTCAATATTTATCAACGATACGCCTCAAAATAACCGCCTAATTAAACCGCAAAAGAAAAGCGAAAATAAAGTTTTCCATCGAGGTCACCTTGATTCTACGAAGCGAGATGACGAGCTTCCGGCTGCGACGCTGCAACGACTCTTTTTGCATTATCCAGCGCGCGGCCAACAAAATTTTTCCATCCACTAGTTTCTGCCGCATGTGTATGATCTCCGGTTTTGCACGAACGGCCGCAATGCTAAAACTTGCCGGTCGTTCCTGCAATTAAAGCAAAAAAAAAAAAAGACTTTGCATGTCATCAATCTGAAACTTCCATTAGATGCTCATTAAGGGGAATTTTGTCGTTGATCCGCAAAAAACTTTGTAGTTTCTTAAGTTTTTCTAATAATACCTTTTTTTTTTTATAATAGTAGATTCAAAACCAACCCTTTAACTCTCGAACATTGATTTATGAAAATTGAACGTGAAGGTACGTTTAATTTTGATGAATCAATTACGTAAATCCCATTTTATTAAGCGCGATAAAAATGTAATTGTTCAGTTTTTAAGATCTCTTCGATAATTAAATTAAAACGGACGTTATTGTAATAAAAGACGTGTCAGCCCAATATTATTTATTACGCCACGAGGAAAATATCAAGCTGTCCGAAACCCAAAAAAATTCTCTCACTTCCAGCCGCCAAGTCAATGATCCCCGCTACCAAGAAATTGGAATAAGGTCGTTAAACGATTTTTACCTGCGTCAATTAAGGCGAATTTGAATGGATCGCTTCGATTTTTGAAAAGTTGCCTCCGAATGCAATCCCCTTTTCCGCGCGCAACGACGCCAATTAGCTCGGCGTACAAACGATTACGATCAAAAAGTAGCGGACTCGATGACAGTTGCTTCCGCGATCTTTCCGGTCCGGGAGAATAAAAAAAGCAAAACCTTTCTCTTTTTGTGCTTCACACGCGGGAGGTGAACTAGTCGTTGCCTACGAACTCCGCGAAGGTCAAAGGCGAGCTTGGCCTTGTTGTCAACAATTGCCGGCATTTCTAGACGTTCAATTATTGCTCTTTCTCGAGCGGGTTCAAGGAAGTTAAAGGACGTTCGGTCCGTGATTCAAACGGACGGTGGAATAAATTAATTTTTCGGTCTTCCAGAACGTTCGATGCCTTTGATGTATAACGTTTTGGCGACGTTGTTAGGTAATTAGGAAACGAGGAAGAAGACATTTTTTTTTTCAAGCGTCTCGCTGAGAATTTTGATATCGAGATTATAAAAAAGTTTAAATTAAAATGCAATTTAGCGAATAATTTAATTGGATTAGATTTTGTCATTTATACGTACAAATTTAAATTAAACAAATTGAGTGCAAGTGATAGTAAAAGCGGTCGCTGCCGTTGAAAATTGTTGATTTCAATAAAATTAATGCGCTTGATACAGGTAGTTTTGCTTCCCGTAGGAAATAAGTTGTACGTAACTAAACCAGATGCTTTGACTTCCCTTTGCATTTACTCATTGAACTTGTTGAGTAACAACTTCTTATTTCTGCAATGTAGCAGTTGCGTTGAACCATTAACATTATATAGAGTTTATTTAACATGTAAATGCAACTATGGATTTGTGTGCTATCTCATTTAGACTTTGATCAGCTCCGGATGTAATTTTAAAACCGATTTGAGCACAGAAGCAAAAATTTTCCACAGACGAGTCAAGGCAAGAATAAGGGACTCCGGCAAAATCGCTTATGCTTTGTGTTACTTTATTTTGAAGAAAGAGGAAACTGGTCCTTGTAATATGGCTTGTATAATATCAGGTTTGAATCGTAAACGCCGTACTTCGGATCTCGTGCGTAATTCGTGCACTCAGTTGGACTTCCTGCTTTTTTTAAATCGATGTTTCTTTCGATTATTTCTAATCGTCGTTGGGAAATTTTTATTAATATAGCAACTCGAGGAATTTTTATGGAGTTCTGAACAATGTGAAATTTAAATTTCACCGATGATACCGAACGTATTTGAGATAATTCTGACATAAAACTGAATCGTTAAAAGGCAATTTCATCGACGTGTCATTAGTAATCGAAGAACTTTTAATTAAATAAGCCTACTGCCATTGACACCATTCAATAATTTTTTCAAACATTAAACGCCTTACACCTTTTATGTAGCGTTTTTACATTTATTCTCGCACTTTTTTACTTCAAGATTATAATTTAATTACGGGCTCGTTAGCGATAAATAATTAGTGCTTAAAACATTACGTTTCATTGTCTGAATAAGTTTACAATTTAAGGTTAAGCTCAAATTTCCATAGCAATCGAAGTCGGCTATAAATACGACAAATTCGTGTATCGCAGGCGATAAATCAGTTAATTTTTCTAGTAGATCAAGTAATCGCGTCGCTGTTCAAAGCTCGCCGCAGTCTGAGTTATTCCCGTCAGTTGACGATTCGAACGACGACGGAGGTCAACGATATTCCATTCAATAAATTCCTTTTTTACCGTCCGACTGTAACAATAAATTTGCAATAAACCTCCAGTCGGGAGAATGTTTACATAAATTTTAAATTGTCGTACTACGATTGCGTCTGATTAGATTACGCTCTAATGGTGGAAGTTACTAATGAAATGTGACTGCTATCTTTCAAGGTGTACACTAAATATAAACCACGTAACTTTTAATGTTTTTAAATAAATCGACACAAGGCTTCCATCTCTTTTTGATTAGCGTCTGTAAAAATTCTATAGGTAAGAACTGATAACGAAAAAAAAGATGTATTTTCCGCGCTTTTTATCGCAATCCAGAGAATTTAATCAACGCTTTTCGCTTAAGACCGTTTAATTAATTTTACTGTCAAAGTTCAACAATTTGTCGGAAAGTCTTTGTTTGATAATCAAGTCTGAGCTTCTGAATCTTTTCTTTACGTAGAGTAATTAACATATCAGAATATCTGACGACGACGTTTAAGTAGGGAACATATATTTAACGCAGAAATAAATCACTGCTAATTAATATCCGTCATACTTCTACTTCTAATGTTGCTTTTTTGATATTCGGTATTCGGGGGAAAACATTGGATGCCGCGGAAAAAAGACGCTTAAGATTGACGTAATTTTTAGTGCTCATTACGGGATTTATTAATGATTTATAAGTAATTACACTTCGAGCGTCCGCAAAAAAAAGGTCGCGGACGCGAACATTCTCAACGTTTCCAAAGACTTCGATAGCACGGAAATCGACACGTAAATCTCAATGGTCGTACAGTTAACGACGTAATAATACCGCGCAATTGGCGATAACTTCTGGTTATGAAAATTATGTCACGAACTTCAAAAAGTTGAAAAACGTCGAGTTTTTCACTCTCGCCGCGCAAAAAAGCAAACAATGCATCATCGTCAAAAACCGACGGAAGCTCACGCATAAATTTCGTTCGGACGCTGACTTTTTCTCAAAATTCTTTTTTCCGCGGACGTATAAAACCACATACTTTATCGGGTATCTCAAGATCTCCGCTTCAACTTCCTTCCACGTATCTGCGACACGAGCCCGCGAGCGCACGAGCGAATAAAGCACCAGAACACCGTGTAATTTGCCTCCCCTCGATATACTTTGTATATCTCTTAAATATTCCACGATATCGCGTGCAGGTCGATCGCGTACGAGACCGAGGTAAAAAAGTCCATCAAAAAGTATAAGCGTATCAAGGTCCGTCGGCCTGACGCTCCTTTTTGATTAATCGCCGCGCGCCGACTGTTTGGAGATTTATGTAATTATAAACAATATTTTTGTTCCCCGGCCGCGTAGAGACGCGAACGGACGAGTCATCGTTACGCGCGCGTTATTTAAATAAACTATTATATCGTAAATGCCGTTTTTGATGTGTTTTAGTACGTTTCTAGCATACCGCGCGCGTATAACGCGGAAAAACAAACGTGTGCGGATGCTTCGTGAATGTTCTCGGGTAGAGGTGGTGTCTTGGTCGTGTGCTTACGATATTGACTAATTCGTCGTCGACGTTGCGTAATATTTATTTGCGTTTATCCACGAAACTTCCAAAAAAATTATATATTAAGTAATAAATAATGACTTTGCTTACAAAGTACAACTAATACTGGACGCAGACATATCGTCGGCATATACGAAAAGGGAAGTTCCAGAGCGTTCGAAAGCCTCCATCCAGAGATACAACCAAAGCAGAAATCCATCGACAAAAATCCAACCGCCTCGGCATTCCCGCGAAATCGCGCGATTGACGAGAGTCACATTGGTTTTCCTGTCTCGCAGATATTTCGGCGTCCGAGGCGATACCGCACGTCTCTCTCTCTCTCTCTCTCAAGGCGCTCTCCTTTATAAGCCTTAAGCAATTCGTCCGCTTTCGCGTAAACAAGAACGCGGAGCCATCGCGCATTAGGCGTCCCGAGTCGAGCGAGTTGAAGGCGAACCGCCTCGCCGTAGAATCGCATTATAAGGAGTTCGCCAGGAATTTCGCGCCAGCCGGAAGCGGTCGCTCTCTTTTTATTTTTTGTATTTTTTTGATAGCGCGATGAATTTTCATAAAATTGCTCGGCGCGAGGAGGGATGCAAGAATGCCTTTGTGCCGCGGTGTTTTTTAATATTGTTTAACGCGGCCCGCTGCGTTTCGTCGCGGGATAAGAGACATCTTTTTTTTTTTCTTTGTTGAGGATTTATTAGCAATGCTGCAGTCGGCTCTCCCGATGAGATCGAATACCTGAAATGCGTGCTGTTTTAGTATTTTCGAGTAAGTCACATCCTCCGGTCGGTGTATTTCGTTTTATCGCGGGAATTTCGCGCGGAGATTTTAGCGCGGTTTTCTAAACAAATAAATTTCGTTTTTTTACGTCACGGAAGGCGGTTTTTAATCGGCGGAAAAAGCAACAATATTGCTAAAACTAACAACAACTGAAAAACTATCCGCGAGTTTTTTTCGACCGATGTACGATCCGGTGACATAGTTTTTTTTTTAATTTAAATCAGATCTCCGAGTCGATCTCTGGAAAAAAAGTCGCTTCCTCGACGTCGCCGAGCGCTGCGATCAGTAAAATTGTTTATAAGTCGGGGAAAATTCAACATTCTTCAACAAAGCGATCGCGTCTGTGGTTTGACACGTCAAGGACCTTACCGGTTCACGGAAAATTTCCAACACGCACGAAATAATCTTGGCTTGCTTTTGACGCCACCCAATTTCGTCTTAATGATGATGACCAGTTCAGATCTGAAAATACAAATTACAATAATGATGGCGTTTTTAACGTCTCAATCTGAATTCTATAAAATGTAGAAAATGCAGTAAATAACTAAATTGATAATGTACGTTTGGATTTTAAATGATCATTTATATTGCTTTTGTTATAATGAGAAACTGTTGCCAGATAGTCTGTTTTTGTTTTTAAATTATTTAAAAATATTTGTGCAAGATAAAATTTTGACTCATTCTGTAAAGTATTTAAAATTTTTACCGAGCTCTGTACTGTATACGAAATGATTATTCCGTACCTTGAATAATAATAGTTTCGGTAATTCTCCTACGGTTCAACGTAATAATTTCATTTTACTTCTTTGTTAAACTATTCCAGCATTTTTCTGCCTTTTCAAAACATTTTTATAGACAATTAATTCAATTTACGAGAAATTTTAAACCGATGACGATGTTGACACATGCAAATTATTTAAAAAAAAAAAACTTGCTTTTAACTGAATTCTGGAATGAGTTAACATTTCCTAGTCTTCTTGCAGAAGATTGCCGGTCTCGATTCGCGAATCAGCGAATGTTTGATGAAGCTCGCCGATGGTTTACGCACTTTTACAATTATCGATGATTCCAACAGTAAAAATAATAACGCCGCTTTTAACGAGGAAATGATTTTCTGATAAATCATTTGATTTTTTTTATCTTTCCAATTAGACGAAAAACATCGAAAACAATGCTTTAATGGGAAAAACAACGTAAATCATAAAAGCGTTATCATCGCCGAGAATCATCCTCGCTATAAATGAACTTAGGCGACGAGTTTAGCATATTCCGCGTTCTCCGATAAATTATTTAAAAAATCCTCCTGACTTTTTGCACGTCTCGCGTAAAAACGAGCCGCGGAATTTCCATCGGAACCGGGAATATCATAATCACGAGCTACAGTCAGTTGAACCGACGAAAAACAGCGATGACGAATAAAGAACACTGAATTGCGTCGGATCGGATAAACTGCGATCCGCCAGGACGACGCATTTAATTCGAGTCGCGGCGTAACGGAGAATTTCCGAAATAGCGGAAAGTTGTTAATCGAGTAGGTGAAACCTTCGTAGGTGAGCGAATTTTTTTTTTTCAGATCCGAGGATGAAGTTCACCTTCTCGCGAGTAATTAATATTCCTTTTATTTCCTGAGGACTCGGCTGTGCCGGACTGTAACGCGTGACTACTTTATTTTATTATATTGAGAGGATGAACGTTTCAGGAAGAGGGAATTTGAATTTTATGCGCGCTTTCGTACCAGGAAACTTTAATATTGATTGTACTTTTTAAAATTTCGCAGATAAAACGCGAAAACTTACGGCGAAATTTACATCGCGACGCGGGACAATGGGCATTTAAACAATCGTTTCGAATGCAAAAAAGGATTTTGCTTAAATTCAACGAGGCGAGCTATAAATCCAAAGGTTAAAATAACCTTCGCGTCGCGCTTGTCGCAGTTAATGCTCGATTCGAACAAAATTTTCTTCCCCTTTAATAGATTCGTAAAACTGAACGGCTGCTCGATACTCGCCGCGGCAAAAAGATTTTCCTCTTAAGTCAACCTGCTAAGTGTCCTGTTCGTGAATTTTTTTTTATTGTAACGTAATCTTAACGTACAATTTTCGCGAGTTATACAATTTTAAACTTATCAACTTCTTTTAAAAATTTGCTACTCTGGTCAAAATTCTATTTAATTATTATAGTGTCATCGCTTATCACCACCTGATATCCTTAATCACCTGATGTTCGCAGCATTTTGACGAATGAGATAAACGTCACCTTAGAGGTATGTAAAAAGCTCAAATTATCTTATATGAGCGTTACGTCAATTATCGCGCATACTTTGCGAAATACATAATTTTGCTGATTTGCCGAGAGAAATGTGCAAAATGCATTTGAAAACAAAGTTAATCGCAAAAAGAAAAAATTGAAAAATTTCAAGGTTTCTTTTCATTTATTATAATTCATTTTTTGTGTTTACTGGATTACTCACCGCGGTTTATGGTACCACAACAATTTCTTCTCCGAAAATGGTTACACATTCGAAGCTAAGTAGCGCATAAATTTCCCCGCGAATGCGAAATCACGACGATTTCCACGGTAGAAAAATCGAGTCAGCCGCCTTGATAATTGCTGGGGAGAAAAGGCGACAAAAAGTGTGATTTTCCAATAACAATCTATCGAGCTCGCAAACACGCTTAAAACGGCCAATTATACAATAATTTTTGCGTCACCGCAGAGGAGGCATAATAACGTCACACAATTAAAATCGGCGAGCGATCCTGCAACCCGAGAGGCAGAACAAATTGCAGCTCCGGCTTGAAAATAATTCAAAGCCTCCTCGTCTTAGGAAATAATTTCTTCGACTTTATTCCGCCCGTTTTTATATACGGCGATCGGCCTTTTTTTTTTTTTTTCTTAGATTCGCTCGTTTGTGTACCGATGGCGACTATTTTCAATCGGCGTCGACAACTTGATGCGACCACGGAAATATACGCCATCCGCGCATAATTTTCGAATTCGACGCTAATGAACGGACTTTTTTTTCTTCGCCGAGCGCCGGACTCGCATATCGTAAATTTTACTCTCGATTTTAAAAAAAATAGAGGAATCTTTTAATTCCTCGATAAGTGACTCGTGGTGCACGTCGCCATTAGCATCTCTGATTGACGATAAGCCGCCGCTAACTTTAGTTTTTTTTTCTTCTTTTGGGTAAATATTTGTTTTAAATAATTACTTTTTTATGATGAATTCTGCGGTTAAGTGCGATCAGATTCCAATAAATAAACTGCAATCAAATTCTGCCACTTTTAAAGTTTTTTCTATAATTGCAAATTTGAATTTGCAATGTAAATATAAAAATCTTAAATTATAATTCTTTTGTAACTAATTTATCAATAAAATTAAATTTAAGGATATTTAAATTTTCTCTCAGGATATTATTGATGTCACGTTTTGATAAAGAATAAATTTATCGACAAGTGTATATACTTATAATAATTTAATTTAGGCAGAAAGTAAATATTTTGCCAATTTTTAAACGAATTAAGCATTAAATCTTAACTATACAGCAAAAGAAAATCTAATAAGTTTTTTATATTTATTCACGATTACATTTTAATGATAAATGTCACCAATCCTTTTAAAAATGAAGGCCGAATAATCGCGAAAATCTAAGTTTGGCAAAAACCAAACGAAGGATACGCTTTTTCAAACTTGTTATCTACATTTTTATTAATGGCCAAAATACATCACACTAATCGGTCCTCTGCTTTTACGCACCTCAAATCCTAACTCTCGCAAAATTAGCGTACACGAATGCTGTTCTCAAATCAGCAGGCACCAGCCTTCGCATTTTAATCGTCCTACCCAGAATTTTTCACAGTTCTTTTTTTCTTTTTGGCCCACTCCAAAAAACCGAGCCGGGCATAATGTAAAATCGATGTTATTGCATCATCGCGAGCGGAAATAGAGAAGCTGGACCTGTCCACCTAGTGACAGGTCACTTTATCGGCAAGTCACGGCGCGTCTTGGAAAGAAGCGTCTGTAAGAAAGCGGCAGCATCCAGTGCATCCCAATCGAGCCTCATCCTTTCGCTTTATCCTGGCGATTTTTAAATCCGAGGGGGGGGGGGGGAACGCCGCATTCCTTGGCGAAATTTATTTACCTCCGCGATGAATATGAAATTTTCCGCGTTACCGCGCCTGGATGCGGCAAAAAGTTCAATGGAACTTACTCGCACCTCGCTCAACTTACTGCATTGAGTAGTTTGCGGGTAATGAGCAATTTGAAATTCAATCTTTCGAGGAATAAAAGAGTTATTAAGAGTGTTCAATTGGCGATTAAGTATCGTGAAGTGTAATTGAATAACTACATTATAACTACATTATATCGTACGGTTTATTTTAAGACTATTTATGTTGTGTTTATATTTTAAATTTGTTTCATAAAATAATGAAAAATTGATTAAAGGCAGTGATCAAAACAAATTGCATTTTCATATCGGATTGCATGATAATTTGTAAAACCGTTTTCATGTAGCACTCGTAATAAATTCTTTATAATAGCTTACAATTTATTCACATTTTTATACAAATGCATACACCCAAACCAGAAATAATCATCACCTAATAAGTAATCGAGCGATACTCAACTCTTAATGCACATTCAAACTTCTTAATTTGCGTACAAAACTCGTATCCGTACACTTTGAAAACCGAGGAAAATAAGCCGACGTCATCCCCGACGCCATCTCCCCCCTCCCCAGCCGATCAGCGCCTCGAAACAATGCTCTCGCTAAAACCGTCGAAAAGTAGCTCGCATCCGAAAACTAATGACGGCACGACTCCGAAAAACTGCTCCGTCAGTAGCGAATTATCCGCGGAAAAAAAAATCAGCGCCAGCAGCAGCAACAGCAGCCCCGCGATTAATCCTCCCGCGGCTCGCTCGGCTCGGCCGGCGATTGGCCGGCGCTCCACGTGCCACGACCACCGCCACTCGCCGCTCCTTCGGGGGGAGAGCGAGAGCCGCTTATTTCTCTAGGCCGTAGGAACTCGGAGCTCGGCACTTTTCCTCCGTATCGCACACCTCGCGCACCGGCACCGGCCGGACACTGAAAGCTCTCACCGATACATTATATATACCTCAGTGACTCTCGATCTCTCCGCCGCGCTAAAGTTGAAGGGCATTATTTTTCGAGTCGGCGAGTGTCGTGGCCAGTAAATCGTTTGGAAGCGCGCGAAAATCGAGCGGCGCTTCTTCGCGAGCGTCTCGGGATCATTTTTGGGACTGTGAAGCTGCGCGCTGCTTTTCGCTCGGGGCTGTGTGTTGGTAAAGACGGTAGAGGAAGATGAAGGACGTTATTTCGATCTGGAGCCGGATCTCCGGTAGGAACTACGCGATCGTCAGCCAGAATAAGCAGGACGATCAGAGGGCCGATCAGCAGGAGCCGGTTTTGTACGCCAGGAGCTTGAGAAGGAAGTCCTCCGTGGTGGTTAATCAGTTCTTTAACAATGCCATCCCCGTTCATGGGGACGGAAGGCCCAAATGGGCGAGAAGTAAGTTTCAAATTTAATTTTTTTTTTTTTTTTTTTTTAAACTGAATGAATATTTAATTAGCGATAATATTTTTTGAAGTGGCACATTTAATTAAAATTGCATTAAACAAGATACTCTGTGTAGTTGACTGTTGAGTATTGTACTAATGAGTATTATTTAAATTTTTGAATTTATAATCATCCATTTCCAAATTCATACAAATAATTTAGAAATTCATAAACTTTGTTACGTTACTAAAAAGAAACAGTTCTGATAAGCACCTGCCATTATACACATTACATACAAATTACTATACTGTAGATAATGGCTTGGAATTAAAAAATTATTGCAATTAATTTGTTGAATTGCTATCATAAAAAGAGCATTAATATAATAATCTGAGATGATGAACTTATACTTAATAGCAGTCTTTGCACATTACTTCACTTTAAATCCTACCGCAGTTAATAATAGATTACTTAACACCAATTATTATACAACTTTCTCATAAACTTTACTTCTAAAATAATTCAATTGCTCGCCGTACTAACAATATCCTACAAAAATGATTTTTTTTTTAACATTACGAAATACCATTTAGATTAAATGCAGTAAAAACATAAAAATAGTAAGCAAAAGGCAGTAAAGAATTTACGCAATTTATTTTGTTATGTGCAAATTAAAAATTCTGCAATTTAAAAATTGAGCGTAAATTAAAAGTCCTGTCACAATAATTACAGAACAATTATTAAGTAGGAATTTAAAAAAAAAACTAGTGCAATATTGCATAAGTATTAAATAACCAAATTCGTTTAATTTTTTTTTTTTCATCAACCCATAATTATTCATAATTCAATAGCAGATCTTTATCCAAAGTTTTTCCTTAAAAAAATTGTCTCAATAGTAAATTACAAAGCGTATCTTTTTTGCACTCATCGTAACGTTTTACATAGTCTCCCTCTAATTAATTAAACTTACAAAAAGCTCGAGAACATTATTTTTAATTGCACCATCGACTGCTCTCTGCGTGTTCGGCGCATTTCAAATTTTTTAATACTCAATAAAGTATCGGGTAAGCTTGTCTTAAATTATAAAAGACCATTAATTTCAAAGCGTAATAAATTATTGTCTACAAATAATTGTAAAATTAACTTGTTACAGTAGTAATGCAAATTCTTAAACCGCATTATTATTAGGTGTCGAGTTATTAAAAAATGACTCAAACTTCGCCTTTTATAGTTTATCGCGCACAAAAGAGTCATTCAATTATGGGCATAGCCAATCTAGACATCCGCTTATATATGTGAGCATTACTTTATACAAAAAGCGAAGCCAAGCGCCAAAAAAGATCGCTCAAAAATGTGCAAAAAATGCTCGCTTTTAATCGAATTACAAGAGTGCGTACTGACAAGCGCGAGAAAACTAGTTTGCAAGCGCGTCGTTGAATGTTATCACTTGGCTTTGACTGACGGATTCAGAAGTCGCCAGAAAAATCTCGACCGTTTTGCAAATGTCCAGCGATAATTATTTCTCGGCACATTTAATCGTTATTATCCTTTTCAATATAATTGATTCCCGTCTCATTTTTCATCGTAGAAATCTTTAGATATTTCTAGAACCTAAGCATATACTTATAATGCAGTAATCGATCATTTCATAATGACAGAATTCAATTACTGCACACAGAAAAAAATTAGAAATGCTTGTTGACTGTACTGCCTGTACATTGATGAAGTTTCTAGATATCCTGCATAGAAACAGCGCTTATGCCGCAATAAGCCTTTAATTAAACAAGAAAATCTACTTCTGCATTCATCATCGCAAAAAACAGTCATACATCGCCGAAGAAACTTACAGCAGCGCCACTAGGCACTGCGAATGAAACCCTTGAAGCCGAACCGCCACTGCGTGACAGCGGCAGAGGCTCAAAGTTGTCCACGCCGAATTTTCGGGAGGCAATGCAATATAGAGTACGAGTCAGTACGGAGAGAGAAGCTCGACAAGTTACATGTGTCGATCGTAACCTAGATCATCCTAGCAATAAAGATTAGTTTTTACTCTCCAATAATATGTTGTGGGATCGAATTTATTTATGAATACCCACCACGACCTTAAATATTAAACATCTGGTGACCGTGACAGGATACGGTGGTGTACAGAAGATAAAGTTGGGCCTCGCTGTGAATCGCTTTTCAAGATGAACGTCTTCAAGAAACAGAGATCCGTTCAACGTACGCTTTTTACTAAAACCCTCAATAATTTCATCTCTAAATGTCAAAATGCGACCTGCTCCCACGAAGAACGACAGGTCTCGTTACCGCTACTCGAATCAAGAATGGAAGAGCTTGAACTCGCTAATACAAGATACGTTGACCAATTATTGGAAACGGAAGCTGAAGAGAATGAAATCGAAACGGAGATGGAGGCTCATAAGGCGTACAAACAGAAGTATTTGAAGGCGAGACTAGGATTTTTAGGCCAGCTTGAAAAGCCTTTCAAACGCCCTGTTTTGAAAGTTATAAAATACAGTGGCGGTGTGAGCACATGGTTGAAGTTTTGGTTGCATTTCCGCAAGATTCACGAGGACAAGTCTGTTTCCAAGGAAGATAAATTCAAATATTTGAAGCAGATGATGGAAAAAGGATCAAAAGCTGAAAGCATAGTTATCGGATTCCCGACAACGGCGGAAAATTACGACAAGGCTTTCGAGAGCCTCAAAAGTCGTTTCGGACGAGAAGATTTGCTCATCGAATTTTACACTCGAGAGCTGCTCTCGCTCGCTCTGCAAAATGCGACCGGAAAAGCTAAACAAGTCAGTGTATCAATAATATACGACAAGATATCGGCGCACATCCGTGCCCTTGAGACGCTCGGCGTGAAAACAAGCAACTGCGCGACGATGCTATATCCGCTTGTGGAATCCTCGTTGCCGAAAAAAATTTTACGAACCTGGCAACGCTCGGCGTTGAGTTCAGCTGTAAGCAACGAAGATCCCGAGAACGGCGAAGTGTCGAATCGTTTCACGCGACTACTTCAGTTCCTAAAGGATGAGGCGGGCAAGGAAAATGCCAATTCTTCCACGTACCTGCCGAAGGAAAAATGTAAGAAGTGTATTTTTTTGCGCCGAGAACCGCGAAAACGCGAGTTGTGAACAAGCTAAACGATTGTCGTACGACGATCGGAAAAATTTAATAAAAGAGAATAAATGTTCTTTTAAATACTCGAAACCGAATCATCAATCTAAACGTTGTAAAGTTAAAATATGCAGTGCTGCAATGATTAACCCGTCAAATTACTGCGCATCCATTGCAACGCGCCGAGCTTATCGACGAATCTCCGGTCAGCGGACAATTAGGCCGGTGTTTATCGCGGCGAGGCGGCACGCGATCGCCGACCCTTCCGCGTTTTTTTTTTCAGCTCCTTCCACGCTGCGCTTCGCCATCGTTTTCAATTATAATGCATTAGCAGAATCGCCGAGACGCTTTGAATTAAACAGCTGGTGATTGTTGCCAATTAACAATTACTCTCGAGCGTTATTTTCTGGTTTCCGGTTTTGCGCTGCTTTTCAGAAGTCGTTTGCCAATCTTTTGTTTCTGGTGCTTTAGGAGTCCTCTTTTACAAATTCAGGTGGTTTCATTTGTTTAATGCTTGTAATTGATAGACTAGAAAAACCTTATCGTTTGAAGTACTAAAGATGTACTTAAACTTAATAGTAAATCTGACAATTTCATTCAATAGTATTTTTACTTGTTTTAAGCTCGATCTCCTTTCCAAAAAATTTTCAAATGTGTTTACCAATTTATTAATCTAATCTTTCTCAGCAAAAATGTCCAATGATTAACGCCTCTACCCTAAATTCACTCCCAAACTCGGAATAAACAGAAAATCCCCGCAAAACAATGTCAACGCGCAGATTCATAATAATCTTACGAAACCACAGCCGCGCATCGCGCCAACTCTTTCCTGCGCCACTTTTCGAATTCGGCATATATTCATCAAACCAGAAATTTCTTATTCGCGCCCAATAAAGCATGACGCACCGAGCCGCTCGTGCAAAAGTGCGAGCGGCGCGAACGGGTCGTCGTCGGTCACGTGCGACTCGTCGCCTAGACATAGAAATCGCCTCGATTCATGCAAATTCGAGAGAAGGGAATCCCATTGACCTTGAATTTCGGGGAAAAGCGCGCGTCATCCGCTCATTAAGGATTCGCCGGTCTGCGGAATATGAAACGGAGAAAGCGGCGATACGCCGGTTAATTGATAAAGGCGTGAAATTTCGGAGATTATTATCCTCGTCGACAAGTGATTATCGAGTTGTCGGCCGATTATCGGTCGTTAAACCGCAAAATGTAATTTGAATTTTTGCGTAAAAAGTGATTTATTTTATGAGTCGATACACTTGACTTTTCGATTGTCCTTCCGTCAGTTTTATTTCTGTTCTGCCACTAATTTCTCATATTTTAATAAACTATAAAGCGATAATGATATTTTCCTATCTTATGAAGGCTTCTGTTGTACAGACAGCCGCAGGTAAAAACAGAACTTTAATATGACACCTTGATTAAAAAAGAAGCGCGTAAATCAATCATCGGTCCTCGCAGAAAACAATAAAAGTCCGAATTAGTCTCGCAAATTCGTCGCTCGCGCGACGCGAGAAACACCTGCAGCGCCAATGACCTCAGCCGAGTGCCTTCCTCTTTCGCTTACGAAACTAGAATATACCCACTTAAGACCTCGCGACTCTCCGTCGTCGTCGCGAATTTTCGCGAAGTCGCTCGTTTCGACGCATCCGCTGTATCCGTATACACACTCCGGTGCATCTTCATATACCGTCACGCTCTCCGCGCGATCGCGGAAACGCGCTGCGTTTCGGATTCGGCGAAAACGGTCGTCGTCGAGCGCAATACCGATTTCCATGTAATGCGGAATAATGATTGCCCAAGGGAGAGGACTTGCGACAGTGGAAGCGGTCACTTTTGTTGTAAATCGCGTATTATAATCAATTTCGTTTTGTGCAATGTTTTATAGCGAAATGGAAATTGCAGAGGTGCCCGCGGTGTGTCATTACCGTTTGAAACCCTTTTCGGAGATGCGATTTCTCGGCATTTTTATATATATATATATTTATAATCGACATCCCAGAAAAAACAAGAGCTCGAAAAATGTTTTGCGAATCCGCGAGGCTCGTTAAAAAAGCTGGTTTCTCATGATTTACAAACTCGCGTTCGGTCATGTAAAATTTCCTCGCTACATTTTCATCCCGAGCAAAAAGCCTGAAACCGAGAGAAATTATCATAAGTTTATGCTCTTTATTCGCTCATCCCGTACTGTTAGAATAAAGAAACTCGAGCTCACGGGGAGGAGGAGGGAGATCGGGTTAAAGAAAAGAAATAACCGCCGGCACGTATCGTCTGTTTTGCGCTGCGCGGCTCTGCCTTCTAATGAAGCGATTACTAGACAAACCGACGTGCGCGCCGCGCCGCGCATGGATTTCAATATCAATTGTGTATATATATATATATATACGTCGCGTCGCGCTCCTCTCCCGGGCCGGTGGGCCCGGAACGAGAAAATATCGTTATATTGTTTTTGTGCCCGAAAAAAATTACTGAGTTTTATGCAAGCCGCGCTTTTTTTTTTTTTAACGTGCTCGGTGAACTTTTGACCATATTTGCGCAAGGCGCATTATGCGGGAAGCACTTCGGAACTTGCCGCTGCATTTCGAGTGAGGTCTCGTCGTTGCGCGGCGGAAGCTTCTTGGTTTTTTTTTTTATGTAGTTTAGGATTCGGAAGGAGGGAAATGATATTCGCTCTACATTCCCCGCTGAACGATCGCATGCGATATATTCTTAATGAGATTAATCTCGTTTTGACCGTTAGCTTATAAGAATCACGCGATTGTACTTGCAAGTGTTTCTCGTTAAGTGTGCATTTAATTATCGTGCATTGCACTAGTAATCTCTTCTATCGGCAGTCCTACTGTATATAGGATAGCAAACTTTCATTATACGTATATTTAAATCGTTATAACAGTTTTATGTGATTTTCGTAGCAAACGGGGTATGAAGTTTGAATAAATTTTATTCTGTTTAACAACACGTTGAATTCGTAAATCTGATGCAATCGGTATTATTAAGCCGGTAAATTCCCTGCCGTTTTATTCTTAGAAACTATATTTTCATGCACGGTGAATCGACGATAAATTAGATGCAAATAAGGTTTAACATTACAAATTGCTTCATAAACCATTGAATAAGTACAATGATAGTTTATTTCAATAACAAACTCGAGTGTCGTTGCGTGATTAAAATAGCCAAAGCTCATGAGGATTCTTCAGCCGCCAATTCCTGGAAATTCCTATTTAAACGACTCCATCGCTTTTAATCCGCAGAAGCCAATTATTAATTTCAAAAACCCCGCTTGATTCGTGTATTTGATTAACAAATCAGCTTATTCCTTCAAATTTATCACTCTTATACCGTCGCAGAAATAATTACAAGCCAACCGGTCCCCCGACCGTAAACACTCGAGCCAATAACTCTCCCATCGAGCTGCAACATCTTACTCATCATTTTAAGAAATCAATTCCCACATTTTTCACGCTTCCCCCAAAGTCAAACACCGTCGATTTGCATAAATGGGCGAAAATCCAAAAGTTTGGAAACGGCAGTCGATCGGCATCCGAGCGAAGACGCATAATAGCGCCGTAAATCATATTTTCGAAACGACACGTGCCGACGGCGAGTTTTTCAGAGCGAGAGAGCGACGCGCCGTCTTCGAACAGTTCCGCACGTGGGAGTAGCCTCCCGACAACGAGTTCTCGAGCCCGGTGATTTACGAGCCGAGCTGCTTTTTGCGACATTTGACGTTCGCGCGAGCAGCGGAAGATTTTGTTTCGGCGCGCATTGACAATCGTTTGTTAGGGGACACTGTTTTGGGAACAACGCGATAAATAAATTCGACGTCACTTTCGACCGCTTTAAAATGTTCCGCCGAACGACGTTCGAGAGCCACAGTGCGTCTCTAAAACTTGCCCAATAATATCGCCGTCGCCTAATGAATAATAAAAAATTCCGATTGAAATTAGCCAAAACGAAACAACAATGCACGCAGCCGCGACGCGTCCAGGAACGTTATTAAGCCGTCGGCGAGGGCGAGTTTCGCAAAACAGCCGAGCTGCCCTGATTTATTGATTCACGCCTCGTTTAGACCAACCGCGGCCAGGGAAAAAAAGCGCGCGAAAGAAAAGGTGACGCGGTGCATCATAATCGGGCCGCCGGCGAGCTCCGCATAAATTCGCGCGGCTCCTTCGTTCGCGATTCGAGCCGCCGCGGGCAGCGCGATTCAATCGTAACGGGAGGATGTACATCGTTTATTTAGCACTCGAGCCGAATGCTTATTCGCAATTAAGCCGCCCTCCGCCGAGTTTATCAAGGGGATTCCCGGGAGCTTCGTGACTGGGGAACGAAGGTGAGGAGCGTCGCGGTGCAGCGAGTTTCGTGATTTTTTTGGGCCTTTTGGCGAAATTTTTGGAAGGGTTTCGAGGGTGAAGGAGAAAGCTGAATGTACGCGAAATTAGCCGGTTTTCTGTCAATTGGTAGATACTTTAATTTATGATCGATTCAAATGGTTTGACCTGCTTTTAAAATTGGCAATTAACAGAGAAAAATGCAGCCTTAAATGCACACCACCGGCTTAACTATTTCATTACTATTTCGCAAGTATAAATCTTCGGGATACCAAATTGAGATAATCAATTTTTGCAACACCCATACTTTTCAATCTAAAGCCGACGTATCGATTAAAAACGGCCTTTGCAATTTTTCACAATCTCGTATTTCCAATGACGAAAAAAGAAAAATACACATGTTTATTTCAAGTAATAAACTTGAAGATTCCAAGCGAACGCAGTCGGGTATTGCCCAACATCGAAAAATCGGCGATTCACGTGAGCCAACCTCCCTCGAGCAACGACCTCAGAAATCGCCCAAAATCGAAAACGAGTTTGCTCTTCACTTTCGTCAACAACGTATACACACATACATACACGCTCTCCGACCGGCCGCGGTCCGCAGCCTCCCGGATCGCGCATTCGAAAACCGGTTTCGGCTCCCGGCGAGAAAATTTAGCCGGAGAAATTTCCAGAGCGGAATCCCGGGGACGGCGCGGTTCTCTCTCTCTCTGCTCCTTTTGCTCGGCGCGCCGATTAACACTGCACTCGGTGCATCGCGTGCGCGCGCGCGGATTTCCCGGCTGTTTTTATGCGTTTTACAAGGATGTCTGACCGAAGACGGATCGAACGACGGCTTTGTTTTAGCGGCGAAAGTCGATTGGTATGGGCGGGCGCGAGCTGCTGCAAGTTAAGAGGCGCGGATGAATGTTGATTTGCGCGTTTTATTTAGGTATTTTTTTGGATTGTTTTTAGGGCGTTGACCGATTTACAATGGAAGTTTAGATACGATTGATGCACTACAATACAATGCGATTATAAAAAAAAAAGCGAAGCTTCCTCCTTGAGGAAGCAATTCAGTTCGATAATTAATCTTTCCTGTTTGCACGATTTCTGTAAATGAAACTTTATGAATGGCCTTGTGTTTACATTTCCTTCTGCTGCCGTATGTTTACAAATCAACCGTAATCACAAACGACTTTTATTTACCGAAGTATCAAACACCGGTATTGTCACAATGAAAAATTTTCCAATCTCCCAAGTATTTGCCAAACAAACATCTTTCAGTGTATAGTTAATATCGCCGAATAAATTCGTTTCCTTCTTCCTCCGCTCAATTTACATACCCGCTAGAGTCATTATGCTAATATCTAGATTAAAGATACGAAACCGTTCGAAAATTCGCGAACGATTCGAGTTTATCCAACAGTCCTACCTCAACGAGCTCGTGGCTCTAAAAACCAAACTCGTTTTAACGACCTGCGCAAAGCGATTTCAAAATGCTCTTCGCGCCTCGTCCGAAGCTCCTCCTTCCGCTTGCGATTCCACCAGGAAACATTCGATCGGCCTTTATCCCAAAAGTACACAATCGGCAGCTTATTAAACGATATTCCGACCCGCGACGCGAGAATCTAAACAATGCCGAATCAATAAAATATTCACGTTGCAGCTCTTAGCGGCGCTCGATGTGCAAAAGATCGCCCGCGGGCTCGAAAACAAAGCGATAAGCATCATCGCGCCTAATTCAACCTGCAGCTCGGCGCTGCTCTGACGCCGCTCGAACTTGACGCACTTCCGCGCGGCCGTTAAAAAAAAAAAGCCGTCTTTGTTGTTGCCCGAAATTATTGCGACGCGAGCGAGTATAATAATAAAGCATTATGGCTCTTTGTCTACGAGAGTCGAGCGGAGCCGCGATGCGTTTATGGTTTATATCGCGGTGCCGGAGGTGGATTCCTATCGCGGGACTTCAAGCAGCGGTATAATTGAATCGGAGAGGGGGAGTTTTATGTAATGACGGGAGGTACGGACGTAATTGGGATGCTGAGCAGTTTTTATGGGGAAATTTGTAATTTTCTGATTTTCGACGTGAAATTTGAGATTTAAAACGGATTATAGAGATCGACGAATTTTTGTTAGACGCGCACTTATTGCGCCTCGGTGAATAACTTGAGTTTAAAGGGAGCGATATAAAAAGTTCATAAAAATGTACCGAACGTCATGTTTGACACGAGCGATAATAATTTATCGTCGGATAGGAGAAGGTCTTCGAACTTGTACTACCTCAAATCAGTCTAACATATAAACTGTATCTTAAAGGAAGCTGTCTTTGTAGTTTCTCTCGCTATCTCAAAAATACTCGATGTAAATAAATCAATGACACGTTTAATTGCTACGAAATTGTATCGTTTTCCTGGTACAGACTTTTCTCGGTTTTAATCAGTTTTCAGTGATATACTTTTAAAGACCATTAAGTCTTCTTCAACAACATCGATGTCAGCCACCTAAGACGATTTCAAAAACGAAAAAAATGCCAATACCTTTTTTGACAGCTGACCCTATACACACTCGTTCCTCACAGCAGACCTCATCAAGGGTACATCGCACCGGTCAGCCGGACGCGCGGCGCGCTTTCGCGTCATTACCCGCCGGCACGCCGGCGAAATTATTGTCGCGTGCCTCCGTGCGGCGTATATTATGCAAATCGATTTGCCGCCCGATCGCATTTCGTAACCGCGCTCTCGAGAGGAGGGAGGGAGAAAAATCCGAGCGACGATGTGCACGAGCGAAAGTGCGACACGCGCGTTTCCGCCGCGCGGGATTGCGGTTCGCGCTTTTTCGTTTTTCATCCGCGAGCGGGAAAACGTGGTAGGTTTAATCGCTTATCTTCGTGCTCAGATCGGTATATCGGGCTGCTCGGGAAAGGAAATTGCAGGGGAGGCGAAGGAGGGAAAAATGCAGTGGCTAATCTAGTTATGTCAGCTGTGAGTGTTAGGAAAGACGCGGAGGTGAGCGATTTTTGGGGAATTTCGAGGTTTGTGAGAAAAGATAGGTGGATAAATTGGCGACTACCAAGTAAAAAGACGTGATATACCCAGACGGCAAAACTTTTCCAAATGAATTCTTTTTAAGCAATTTCTGCTTAAAAAGAATTCATTTGGAAAAGTT